>JARFOD010042759.1:0-10195 GCA_031763545.1 Mopalia muscosa | reverse complement strand
CTCTGCGAACACCAGGGCAACAGAAAGCAACCTCTTTTCTCGCCTCTCACGATCGACCGAGGAAGCCAAGGGAGTATGGCCATGGCCCACCCGCTCCCTCATGGGGTGCCTTAAAGGGAAAGGCAACTGACATTTGACCAAAACTTATTATTTTTACTTTATTTTAAGACAAGCATTTTTATTGCACTTGCAATTGAATTAGTTAAGTAGTTAATTTAAAAAGAGAGACTGGCGTCATTATTCTAAAACACGGTAGTTATAAAAAAGTGTTGGAAATCAAGGTTGCAATATTCAATAAAATTATTGTAATAACCAGTTCAATATTTAATATAATATCTGCCGACAAGTCACTAGATGCTTTTGATAGTCTATCATATCATGTAGCCTTAAAGGGAAAGGAAACTGATATTCGACCAAAACTTAATATTTTTATTAAATATTTCAAAGACAAGCATCTTTGTTGCACTTGCAATCGAATTAGTTTAGCTGTTAAGTAGTTTATTTAAAAAGAGAGACAAACGTTATTAGTCTAAAACATGGTAGTTATATCATCTAGTCGTGGCTGTCTCCCTACAACATGCACTCTGATTTTCAGCCTAAATTTATTATTTTTATTACATATTTACAAAGACACGGTAGTTATAATAAAAGTGGTTGCGATATTCGATAAAATTATTGTAATAACCGGTTCAATATTTAATATAATACCTGTCGACAAGACACTAGATGCTGAGTTCTCTATCTCTAATAGTCTATCATATCATGTAGCCTTAAAGGGAAAGGCAACTGATATTTGACCAAAACTTATTATTTTTATTACATATTTTCAAAGACAAGCCTATTTATTGCACTTGCAATCGAATAAGTTTAGCCATTAATTAGCGAATTTAAAAAGAGGAACTGGCATCATTGTGTCACTGTTTGAGTATGCTTTGTTTGTGTGTTTGATTGTTTGATTGGTGTTTAACGTCGTACTCAAGGGTATTTCACTTTAATATATGACGACGTGCCAGCCCAATGGGTGAAGGAAACCACCCTTGACACCACTGGCAACAAACAAAGACAGGATTGGACAAATAAAGGACGATCGCAACAGGATGCAATACAGACACCACAAACAGATCGGCTTCCTGTTCCCCTTAAGCTCTGAGAGCACCAGGGCAGCATGAAGCTCCCTCAAACCGCCCGCGTTTGAGTATGCTAGCGTCATATACCGTAAATCACCTCCTAAAGTCCATAAAATCATAACTTTGGACTTTAATTTTAATGATTTAGACATTTAATTTTAGAGAATCATGAAGATCACACATGTCTCAATTTAATAGAAAGCATCCTGATTTCTCAGAAAAACATAAGTTTGTTTAATGAAATACTATAATACTTTCAAAACTTTCAAAACCCTACAACTAACGTAAACACTAACTCTAAACTACAACACGAAAACCTACATGTAACCCTAAATTAAACCCAAAACCTAACCCTAACACTAATCCAGGGCAGTTTTAAAAAAAAGTAATATATTGACATTAATTTGGGCACCCGTCCACCCATCCAAATCGACACCCTGAAGTGAACAATTGCCTCATTTGGACATCCCATTTTAAGAAACTTTAACATGGAGAGACAGGAAAACTGTCGAATTGGACACCCAGTGACCCAGCTATATGAAAAATGAAGCAAAATGACCATTTTGGACACCCTACTTCTGATTTCTGGCTAAGGCCCTGCCTTTTAAATACCTGACCCTGAAATTCATGTCATATCTTACATGATGGACTGACCAAATAATCAATGTCAATAAAAAGCAATTTATACAAAACACAATTTTATCAGCAGGGATCGGAATGAGGGTTAATTTAATGGCTCTGAATGCCTGGGAAACTGTACGCAATTAACAGATGTAAATGACAGACCAAGGGCCTTAAGAATCATTTGAACAATCTAATATTAACACAAACACAAACCTCTGGAGTGGTTTTCATGACACTAATTAAGCATTCCTTAAAGTTAAGAAATATTTACATGTAGCCAAATATGAGCGTTTTACTTTCCATTGAAAAAAATTTAATGTAAAATAATTTTGTTCAGATTTTAAAAGTTGGACTTATTATCTTAAAAGCATAAGGAAAATTGAGTTGCTGTAAGTAAAATGATGCTTGAAAATTCACTATCTTTTTCTTAACTTTTAGCAATGCTTATGTATTTTTATGAATAAGAAACCTTGGAGCTATATTGAGAAAGCTGCTTAAGTATTTGTTAAAGTTAAGAAAAAAAGCTTAGCAAATTTTCAAGCATTTTTTTCTACTAATAAAGTGGTACATGTATGTCTGCAAAATTGATGAAGGAAATCTTTCTACATGTAGATGCCATTGCCAACACACAAAGACAATACATGACAATGACATTGACAGTGCCACCCCCTTGTGTGAAATCCTAAGCCTGTTGAGATAATTTTTGAAAGGAAAAAAAATTTTGTATATGTGAAAAAAATATGTATTTTTTTTTTTAGTGTTTTTATAAAACACCTTTCCAATTGAATATCGATTATAAACAGAAAAAAATCGCATAAAAGTTAAATGTATAAGCTTAGTACATGATTGTTTTTTAACCATATTCGCTGTATGTAGAATCTGGTGAGAAATTTTTAACCTGAAAATTAGCGGTCGTGAGAAACTTTACATTTTTGTCAAGGGGTGTACAGTACAAAATACATGAAGACATTACAGAACAGACCGGCTCCCTTGATCCTCAGCACAGAGAACACCAGGGTAACAAGAACCTCCCTTCCAACCACCTGCCGTGTACTACAGTAACCAGATGGGCTGATGTATGTATCTCAAAGCACACCAACATGTTTGTCTGATTGGTGTTTAACGTCGTACTCAAGGGTAATTTACCTATATGACAACGGATCTTCCACTTCACACTGTATACAGCCTGATTAGGATGGAAAACCAGGTGGAAACCTCGTAAAATTTCTTACCATATTCTACATATGGTGAATACAGATCGAAAACAAATCTTTTTTTGATTTGACATCGATATTGGAGTGGATTTTATTTAAAAAATAATACTCAAAAAAATAATAATAAAATTGTTTTTTTTTCTTTTTTAAATTTCTCACCAAACGTAGGATTTCACACGACCATGGGTCACATGGTCACACGATTTTCCAGGGGTGGTCCCAAATATCAGGAATAAATCTGCTCAGTCTCTTATAAAAGTGGAATTATTAACTAGCCAGCTTGGACTTTAGAGATGTCCCACTGGTCCAGCCAAATCATCAATAAATCTCTCCGCACCGCTCCAACCATTAATAAGAATTGATGACACTTCTACAATTGAACTGGGTAAATTGGCGAATCTGTTGACGACTGAAGCATTAAGCGGAATCTAACAGGATATTTATTACTTTATCTCTGGGGTCTGTACTTTTAAAAGGACCAAGTACAGCTCTGTACTACAGCCTGTGCTGTAATCTTTTCTGGCATACTAACCTTAAAATCAGTCCTATGAAATTTTGTGAGATAACTTCACATTTGCATTTCCCCCTGGTTTGCTGATTTTAAAAAATCTATACATGTAAAAATACAGCAAAATTGCTTAAAAATACAATCCTATTACAATCAGTTGACAAAATTTGTCAAAATCGGTGGCAAAATGCAAATTAACATAAAGACTGCGTAGAATTTGTGAAACCCCATAACCATGGAGAGACCCCATTCTGCCCGTTCTCCCCAACAGCATCGGTCTGAGAGGACATCGTGATGTCATGATTTGACCTTTATGTGCTAGTTAATTGATTGGGATTTACCGCGTAATTAAGGTTTTTTTATTCCTTTGCTGGCATGACAATGCGAGGTGAAGGAAAACCGCCCCGTAGCTGTGGGATGATTGAGAGAAAAAAAATAAATATTTGTCATCTCAATAAAACAAAAAGAAAAACAAATATTTGGCTTTCAAAAGAGAAAATACTAGGATAAAATACTATATTTATGAAATATTTAGGGAAATAATTGAACTAATATGTTTACTTTGGAATAAGGTCAAATATAAACTTACATGTAGCACACATTAAATTTGGGGGATTTGGATTAAGCGTACCAGCTTAATGGGTGGGAGAAATCACCCTCCACAGCCCGGTGAACAATCAAAGACAATACCGGACAATCACAGGACTTACAGGCAGGGTAAAAATACATCACAAGATATTGACTTCCTGTCACCCACTCAATGTTTTAGCTACTTGTAGGATTGGAAATTTGCCCGTGAGTTATCCCTATTCCAAGAAAATACAGAATTTCTACATGTACCTGTAATTGTAACCCTTTATAGAAATCTGCCCATCTCAAATGATGGGTGGACGGGTCTCCAGCCAACTAACACTATGCTTTCACTCATTCAAATGCTTCTTTATCTTGACTACAGCCAAAGACAGATCATGTCAACTAATGAAACCAGTAAAAAAACACGGATTTGTTTATTCTTCTCATTAACGGATCTATATAGCTTAAGCAACATTTCTGGACAGAAGTTATATGTACATGTACATGTATGTTGAAAAAAGACCAAAGACATATAGGCCCTATAGCTAAAATGTTTGACAACTCCAAGATCCCATACAGTCCACTCTCCCAAACAGGCCTGAATGTTTATTTTAAAGCCACATTGAAGTCTATTACAAATATGCCTACAGGTATTTGATATCAGACTTCAACCAAGTGTTGAGTAGACTACTTGACAGCCTGGGGAAAAAACAGCTAAATCTTTCGCATTAACAAAGGCAGCTTTAGCGTAACATCGGAGGTGCTTAGATTGTTCATAAAGTTCAGTAAACAACACTGGAATAATTCATTTTACCTAAACAAATCCGCACAGAAATTATACTTTTGATTGATGGGGTTTAATGTTGTACTGAAGAGTTTATTCCCACATGTCATATGGGTCTGACAAGAAAACGCTTGCTACACCACAGGCAAAAACTAACTACAAGATGGGGCAAAACAGGACAATCACAGGACGTAACACAAATGTATCACAAACGGATTGGCTTCATGTTGTCTCTAGGCATGGACATCACCTGGACAACAGGAACCTCCTTCCAAACCCTTTATTCAACACTGCGGCAGTTCCCCCTGAGAATGATCAAGCTTCTAAATGTACTTGTTACAAAGAAGAAGTCCAACGTGTACAGTATCTGCCTCCTTAGCTTTTACTACAACACCCCAGAATTGAACAAGTCTAATTACCTCCCAACCAGAAAAGAAATAGTAAATTTATCATTCTAGAGACAGTTCTAATTAAACTTAAGTCCTGCATTTGTTAACAAAATTGGAACGAGCTGTATGAACAAAGCTCAAACAGCATTCTTCACGATAGAGGACTGAAAATACATTAACACACACAAAAAATCAATTTTCTCAACCAATTTCTCAGCTCCAAAAGACAAGCTTTTCAGACTTCTACCAAAGAAAGAACCTGCTGAAAAAAAACATGTATGATTTACACAAAAAGACAAGTAGTTTTTTACTGGGAAGGTCGGCAAAAAAAAAAAACAAAAAAAAAAAATGGTTGGAAGCAAAGATATACACTAGCACAAGAAACTGGCTCCTTGGAAATAATCCGAGAAATATTATCATCAAATCCAATCATGATATTTCCACTTGAAACTGGAGACGAAGAGTCGGTATGCTTTTGAGCTCATTTGATCAAAAATAACAGCAGCTTGGGAACATTCAGGAAACAAATAGAACCAAACTATTTTTGCGTTGTCTCAAATCCTTGTTGAATTTTTCCCTGTACAATTGCTTTTAAAACACTAGGTTACTTCATTCATCAATGTGTATAATAAATAAAGTACATGTTTACAAGAGAAGCACTACTGTTTCAATATCAGCAGAAATGCACGCTCAATTTTTTGGTATTTTTTACTTTGATGATTTTGGTCATTTGGCACTTGACCACTTCATTCACTAATGTTCAAAACTGGACAGCTACTGGTACATGTACGGTTAGTTCCAATATCAGTAAGACTTCCATACAACTGTTTATGGGACCACACTGAAAAGCATTCTGTATTTGTGAATGCCAATTTCTATATGAATACTGACCACCAAAATCAATCCATATCTACTAATAATGATACATATTTATCTGGTTACACCACAACAAATACAGTAGCCGGATAAAGTCATGACCCCTTAATGGAAAATACACAATAAGATGTGTCCAGGCATAATTTAGGCCCTAATCCCGGGGAAAACTTTGACTAAGAGCCAGTTGGGTGTCCCTACTATAAATACTAATTAATGCACGGCTAGTACTACAAAGTTCCTGGAGTAACATCTATACCCTGTGGTTATCAATGTATACACAACACTAAACTAGCAATTACACAGCAAGGAGTCATTAAGTTGTGTGGCAAAAACAATCCCACTTCTGACACCAAAATAGGGGGGAAATGATTTGTTGGGGAGTCTAACTTTGGTAAAACGCTCCATGTAAAACAATAGTAACATAGATTTATACCACAGCCTAATCCCCCTTTGATTTTTGGCAGATAGGACAGGTCCAGAGTCCCTACATACCATTTTACTGAAATGACATTCTACTAGTTTCTAACCAAAATGAGATATCCCATCGCTAATGCTCAAATCACCAGGCGCTAACATGTACATAAATCTATCTACTCTGCCCTAACCCTTATGAGAATCAATGACATTTCCACCGTGAATCTGGGGAAATTGGAGAGTGTTCTGGGGTGAAATAGTAAACAATCTCTAATTCGATAATGATTGCTTCACATTGACATTGTATTATCTTTCTACCACTAATAAACTCATCTCATCCTACATATAGGGGCCTTATTCCCTCTTCATTCTGTTGTATCACAGATGAGAAGTACCAATCAGACTTTCTTTAATACACAGCAACGATTTTCATCAAGTCAACAAATAAAAATATTACATAATTGTATTACTGCTGGGGCTGATTTCATGAAGAAGTTTTTGACTTAAATGAAAATCTGAAATTATCAATAAATCGCTTAATTTTGAATTCAGACACTGCATATATGTATTTTTGGATCTATTCCTTTATAATAACACTGAGTAAATGGTCAATGAGGAAAATGTCATATAGGCTCACTACAATCTTGAATGTGAGACTATAAATTTTGCTTTGTGAAATAGAATTTGCTTCGTGAAATTGATTTCTTTTGTTTGTTTGATTGGTAATTAATGTCATACTCAAGGGTATTTCACTTATATGGTGACGTATTGTGAAATCAAGCCTTGAAAATTATCTCGTGTTAGTTGTGTACTCCTAAATTTTATGTATTACAGAGCAATTTATATTTTAGTGAAGTGAACCAGTTTAAACAAAAACTTCTTAAAAGCATAAACTTATATTAATACAAGAAAAAGAGGAAATATTGCGAAAATTCTCAATTTGAAAAAAAATTGACTTTTACTGATGCAACAAATGTTATTTTTTTACATTTTTAACTACAATAAATCATATGCACAGATGGGATTTATTCATAAATATTCATGTGTCTGTGTTCCTGACATAATGATAAAGTCATCCCATGTCAAATGCAGCATCATTAACTTGTTTTGTCTTGTTTCTTTGAAGGTCAGCAGACATAAAGTTGGACAGTTGCCAATTTATAGTTACCATGTATACAATACTTCATGCTAATAAAACCAAATAAGTTACAAGCCGCTAAGCAATAAATCATTTCACACATGGAGTCTATCAGAGGTGGGGATCCAGCGGCAAGGGCTTAGCCGGAAGTCAAAAGTATCATGTCCAAAACTGTCATTTTGCTTCACTTTGCAAATAACTGAGTGTCATGGAGCCAGTTGTGCATTTCAGGGTGTCCATTTGGATGGGAGGACGGGTGTCTGTCTAAGCCCTTGGGGAGAGGGGGGATGGGAGGAATTACCGGTAAAGAATTAAATATCTATTAACATCAAAGGCATTAAGACAATGACAAAACATGAGAATCACAAAAGACAGAACAAACAAAGGAAACAACAAATCAATTTTGTGATGCACCAGGAAGCCAGATCTGCTACCTGTTGATTCAGGAATCTCCCAACCGCCCTTGACTCAACAATATTACATGTACTGGTAGTCCCATATGATTCATACCTACAAAATTTATTAAAATAGTCCAATACTCTGTGTACGTGTTGAGTAATTGGGGTTTGAAAAATCTTAATCTGGATTAACACTGTCAGCTCAGCGATTCCTATGTGACGTCATGTGGGGAGTTCCGTAGATACATGTTACTGGTATCTATAGAAACATGGCTGCCATTTTGTTACTCTTTTAACCGAACTGATTAGGTCTTTCACGTCATCATACAAAAACATATATTTCATATGCAGAATGCCTAAAGCTTGTGTCACATTGCATTTCTTGTATTTGGTAATAAAATAACAAAGCATATCTGATTTCCATATGAGAATTTGACATGTTTGATATAAGCCTAATGAAAAATATTCAATCCTCTAACTTTTTGGGTAAAGATTTCTTATATTTGATTTGGATAAATTTCAACATTGCCAGTGTTAATAGTTTCGACAACCTGGGTTTTTTATTGGCACAGGATAATTCCCATATACCAATTGTTTGAAATCTACATACATGTATAATAGGGGCCTCCGTGGCCTAGAGTGTATGCTCTATAGTGCGTGTATGTTCTGGTCCCCCTCACCTCTGGGGTCGCGGGTTCAATTCTCAGCAATCAGCAGAAGGGTTTTCTGGGTTAATTTACTATCCAGTTTTCCTCCCACAATAATGCTGGCCAATGATCTGCAATTGGGATTTAATCCTGTTGATCTAACATCAGATGAATAAATAAATAAATAAATAAATAAATATCTGTTTCTGTTCAATCTTTGAATCAGTCATTTGTTTATTATCCTCATCAAAAATCCTGGCTGAATTGGTTGTCTGAAGTAGAGCTTGTTTTAGAACATTTGCTAAATTGCTTGCCGCCATTTTGAATTTCCAGATCTTGCAACCCTAGCCTACATGTAAGCTTATCTCCAGTATGGATTTGTCCAGGGGTTTTTATAGACAAAATTTTTTCATCAAACTCTATTTGATATTGCCTAAAACTCAATATTTTTAGCACGCCTTCAGCGCACAAAATGCATTAATACTTAATTTTCTCTCACTTTTCATCATCAAAAAAATAATAAAAAAGAAAATCCGAAAGTCAATCACTGTAAAGTCTGAATTTTATAGCTCGCCAGTGGCCAAAAGAAGCCAGAACTCAATTTTTCTAACAAAACTGAATATCAAATTTAAGAAAAACTCAATTCGCCGTTATTTTTGATCGGGGTAGTCCCAATGAAAAAGTGTCTATGAAAACCCCTGATTTGTCATTTAATATGCACCACAGACTGTTCTGAATAGAATTTCCTGCCTACATGTATGTCACAGTTCAGGTTACTTCTATGAAGTAGCAATTAAGTTTGTAATATTAACTGTCACAAGGTTTAAAAATAAAAAAATTTTCAAAGATTAAAACAAATTTGTCTTAACCATTATTAGTAAAATTGTGGAGCCAACATGTAAATTCGCAAGAGACAGGACATCAAATTTACCTTGAGAAAGTTTAATGCAATGTACTTTTTATTCATTCTTATAAATTGTACATTTAAAAACAAAAAAAGTTTCTTTTTGAGATTTGTCTCTATTGTTATCTTTTATTGCACTTGATTAATCAGTTAAACTGATTTAATTGATGATTAGAATGTGTTTTATTCACTTACAAACTTGCGACTTTTCATACAAGACGAAGTCAATTGAGCTGCGACGCAGGCGGGAAAAGTCTGTGGCGGATAATCACGACTACAGACCGGAGATACACAAAGGATTGCTAGATCTTGAGAAATAAACATGGACACATGGGCTTAGGCAGACACCCGTCCACCCGTCCATTTGGACGCCCTGAAGTGATCAATCGCCTCATTTGGACACCCTATTTCAATAAATTTTAACATGCAGGAGATAGGAAAACTGTCAAAAGTGAATTTGTTTTTGTTTGTTTGTTTGATTGGTGTTTAACTTTTATGACGACGGATTGTCCACTTCACACTGTTCACAGCCTTATTACGATGGAAAACCGGGATGAAACCTCGTAAAAACCACCTCCGAGATTGCCGAGGCCACAACA
>JARFOD010042748.1:0-10195 GCA_031763545.1 Mopalia muscosa | reverse complement strand
TTTTATCTCAACTCCTTTTCCCTGTCAGTGGTTACGTGGGAGATTATCCTTGGGTTTGTCCGATCATCGGTGTGATTGTACATTACCTTTGGATTTCTGTTTTCATGTGGAAGAATGTAGCCGCTTACCACATGCGCGTACTATTCACCAAACCATTTCAAGCAAAGGCATGATTCGCACATTAAAACTTTTCGAAAATATTCATTATACGGATTTGGATTCCCAGTACTGATTGTCGGGTCGTATGTATGTGCTCGTAGTGTGCTGTCTCAAAACAGAACCATTGGCTACGGAGCAGGTGGAACATGTTTCTTGTCCCGTCCAGTAGACGTTGCATGGGCTTTCGCTGTACCAATCGGGCTCGTTCTAATCAGTAATGCCTACTTCTTTGGACGGGTAATCCAGGTCATAAGAAGAATGTCTGAAATGGATAAAAACACCAACCAGACGAACGCCAGTCATAATGCTCTATTCGTGAAGATGTCTGTCATTCTGGGCTTCACTTGGGTTGTTGGCTTCATCGCTAACATCATCTCCACACCGTTTATTTGGTACATCTTTATCATCCTGAACGGAGGATATGGCGTTCTGATCTTCATTTGCCAAGCCTGTAATCGAAATGTTGTCAGTCTTCTGTGTGGGGTTTTCAAGGGCTTCTCGCTCCAAAGGACCTCGGACAAAAACGACAGTACCAGGGTTAGTGACTTCGAGGCATAAACATTCTATTCTATGTGAATAAGTCACGATCACTCCTGCCTAACGCTGTAAACGCATTTTGACGTTCTTGATTTTTCGTGAAGGATTGAGGAAGTGAAAATGCGTTTTCGGGGTTACTGCTTTATTAAGTCTAGCTGTCCAGTTGATGACCAGTTTCATGACGTGTGTGCGATTGCCGCAGCACGTACACTCACTCACATTTTTCAATGTTGCCTTTCGAATTATTTTATAATGTACCGTGAATAACACTAACGAGTAATGAAACTTTATAATGTCTTGGGATGATGGCATGCTGAATACTTTATCAATTGAAATACAATGTTATTCAAAGTGACACGTCCGATCCGTGGTAACATTTTAGTTGATACTGATTTATTGTATTCGTTTATTGTTAGATTGTATGGTGACTTTGTATTACGTTGCATATACACTGTGTGAGTTACATGCTTGCAATATGTGTTTTTGTTTATTTATTGTTTGTGCTGTCATTGGGCTGTTTTCTTCATATATATGGCTGGTATGCCTTAACGGGTATATTAATTTGTAGTGCGGCGTGGTGTTCTGAATTAGGAGTTAAATAGGCTACAGCCATGAATCTGCTTTCATAAAGTTATGCTTAAAAGTAATATATCATATACGTTTATTTCTTCGGTAATGATGGAAACCTTTGTAGCCCAAGTGCGGGTGAAACGTACACTCTTAGAAATAATGGTTCTTTGATGGTTTTTTAAACAGGATGGAACCATCTGCGTGAAAACATAAAAGCAAAAAAACGCTCTTTACAAAAGATGAACCATCTATATGGAACGATCACAACAGAAACGGTATATTAGGAAAGGATGAAATACTTGAAACAGTTGCCGTGAGGGTTCCATACCAGATCCATGACTGAAGAACCTTATACAAAGTTTCCTGTATAGCCATGTTTCCTCAACACTGACGTTGAAGGAAACACCATTTATTGTGACGTCTCTGTTTTTCGTCCTATGATGGATTTGTTATTGTTACTGTAATTGAGTGATTGATTGATTGATTGATTAGTTAACAAATACCGCATGTTGGGAAACAGCGATTTTGTTTGTCAACCAGTGCTGGTGGCTCGCCAAAACGAAAAACTCGACATTGGTATTATAAATAATTGTAAATAGCTATATTTGGCATAACTTGTAAATACACACTGACAAACAAAAAAAACAAAAAAAAAAACAAACAAACAAACAAACAAATAAAATCATTTAAAAAAAAACAAAAAACGTTAACATCTTTAAATTGTTTCTATTACATTTCATTCGATTTGTTTCTATTTTGATGTTTACTGCTACAGCCTGATGGAAATTTGTTTTTTGGGTACAGAGCGTTGGATAAAACAGTTTTGACAACATGTTCGCACCACAGCGTAGCTGAAATACCGCTGAATGTGACGTTAAACACCAATCAATCAATCAACCATTTGATGCCGTTTGCTATATAGCTTTGTCAAGTCTACATCAGGCGTCAATAATGTTTGGATATCTTCAATAGTTCGATCTGTTTTCAATGAGATTGTAGGCGGTTTTTTACTTAGCGGCACAAACGGTTCTGAAACACCGGTGTAATACTATCTACATGATTTTAAGATAACGACTTGAAATAATAATGTAAGAGATGCAAACAACCAAGAAGGCGTACATTTCAAATGTAATGCATAACCCACAGCTATGCCAACGATGTTAAATAAATATTTACTATGATTTGTTTCTTTTTTTAAATCGTTATGCTATTAAAGACCGACACTCAAAAATAGGAATATATAAAACCGTTGCATTCAGTTACCGATAAAGCAAAAAGGATTTTTTTCCCTTTGATCGCTAGTAAATTTGTATTTAAAAAACTGGCTGTTATATAAGTTCAAAAGTTACTATTTTTGTCTATTTTATAAAACACCCTACAGATGTTGTCGTCAGCTCTGCATTCATTTGTTAATGGAGTAGTTGCCCATTAACTGACTGGATCACTTGGCAGAGTCTCTCATAGTTTGTTTGATTGGGGTTAAACGTCGTACTCATGGGTATTTCACTTACATGACGATGGGTTGTCCACTACACGCTGCACCTAGCCTTTTACGGTGGTAAATCGGGAGAAAATCTCGTAATAAAACACCCCCGCGATTGCCGGAGCCATACCATGTGTACCGCTCATATACTTAATGTAAAGAACCACACAAAATAGCACCGTTATTTTTGTAGAAATTTTGGAGTATTCATTGAGAGAAAAAGATGATTGAGAATGTTGACAAGACTTGAAGAAGATAAACATTTGTATAGCATATAAACTCTATATTACAGAAATTACATAATGTGTATCACATACAAAATGAACAATGGACAGTGTGGACAGCGTGTGAAGGGGTTGATTGTTTGAATTGATGAAATCTAATCTATATTGTAATATCTAACAATGTATTATGTAGTAAATATAAAAATATCTGTAGTTATTATACACCTATCTGTAGATCCCTATGATGTTATGTACAAGCCACAACTGTCTGTACACCTATCTGTTGATCCCTGCGATGTTATGTACAAACCACAACTGTCTATACACCTATCTGTAGATCCCTGTGATGTTATGTACTAACCACAAACTGTATATACACCTATCTGTAGATCCCTGCGATGTTATGTACAAACCACAACTGTCTATACACCTACCTGTTGATCCCTGCGATGTTATGTACAAACCACAACTGTCTATACACCTATCTGTAGATCCCTGCGATGTTATGTACAAACCACAACTGTCTATACACCTATCTGTAGATCCATGCGATGTTATGTACAAAACACACCTGTCTATACACCTATCTGTAGATCCCTGCGATGTTATGTACAAACAACAACTGTCTATACACCTATCTGTAGATCCCTGTGATGTTATGTACAAACCACAACTGTCTATACACATATCTGTATATCCCTGCGATGTTATGTACAAACCACAACTGTCTAATGTTGACACTGATATTTCTGACGTCACATATGTTGACGGACTACTTTGTAATGATACAATTTCTGGATAAATTCAAAACTGTGTTTGAATCAAGGAAACGTAAAACAAACAAAAATTGGCCTGTTATTGGACAGGCTCTGATGAAGAAATAGAAGAAACGTGGAGCAATTTTAAAACAAACATTTCGCAATTTTACAAAGTAACAAACGATACGAATGAAATCATTATATGAACAGTTTTATTGAATCGCATAAAATCAAACCTCTTGGATCTACCAAAGAGCTGGATGTGTGGATACAAAAACAAGAGAAGTAAACGATACAAATGCATCTAAATCTTTTTTACACCATTCGGAACCATAAATCATTGTAACGCGTTCAGAAGCAGTGAGCAAATTATTGGCGAAAGATTCTCACCTTGCCTTATACCTACATTAGAACAAAAGCTAAACAACGTACTCTGCGCATGTGCAACAGTAACACAAGATTGAATTGAGTTATTCTTTTTTTATAGATATTTTAGACTTTTAGACATTTCCAGTTATACTTTCATGTATGAGTTGAAGCCATAGAACACCTTTCCAACCCGAATCGAATGCAAATCAACAAATGAAGGCCTGCAGTATATCTTCGTTTTATGATTAAGCACATTTTCAACAATTTGACATAGCACAAACTCAATATAGTGCTATGTCTATAATTGGAAGGATCATTCATATTGCCTTTATTTTTGTATATGGGACTTATCATGCCAAGTTACTAACTTTCTAGAATACAAGCTGTGTCAAGAATTTTGTTGAAACAAGGAAGACTCTCGGCTGACACCCATCTCTTGTGCCACAGCTTCTTTGTCCAAGCCTGGCCGGCGTACTGTAAATCTCCTGGTCGACGGTCCTAATACATGCCCCCGATCCAGGTAGCAGGTACACATAGTAAAATATGGTTACCTAACACCCGTGGTAGAACATCGACTGAGTGAATTGACTGTGAAACAGGCAAAATCCCAAATCGCTCAGCTAAAAACAACAGTTACTGTTTAAACACTTGTCAAATCTGGAGTACAGTAACCCTGTAGAGATGACAGTGAGTAATTCCGCCCACAGTCATGGTGGCGAACACACGCATTCGTGTTTCTTAGTTGGTGGAAGACCCCTATTAATTTGGCATAAGCCATATTGTTAACATTTGGCTCCATAGATCACTCCCAAACTTTCGTTGAGCGAGAATTCTTGGCACATACCTTAATCGGTCCTTCTGGAGTTTCTAGTTTAAATCTTGACAGGGCATGACCGGATACATTTTGAGCTATAAATGCTGGAGTGTGATATAGGTTGTCAAGCTGCCTCAGAATGTAAACAACAGCCCAATCACCCCTCCATCAAATGGTGATAAATACACCGAATGTGACCTATTTAGGTTATAATATACTTCACTCAATTACATCACATCAATACCAACTACTGCACCAAAAACAGGACCAGAACAAAGAACTATATTTGGGTGACAAAACGGAAGTTAATCATGACGGTCTTACGCCAGTTACCCGACAAAACGCATAGCGTAAAGCCAACAAGGAAAATTAATGGTGGATCTCGAGTTGAGCGACGAAAAGGAGTGGAGAAAAAGTGCCGCATACCTCGTTTAAAGGTCTAAGGTAGTCAACATAGTACGTAGCCGGAATAAATGTTATCTTGCCATTGTAATTAGCTTTAATTATACTTAACTTTGTACATTGCTCATAGTATACAGTCATAAATAATTGTATGTTCAACTTTTATCATCCTGTTAAGACTCCTATAAATCATGACTATTTTAACAACCATCGCAGAACGTCTTTTAGACCCGCTTCCTGTAACCAATGTAATCTATTGAAGACAAAGCAAAAAAATAACATAACGATATTTTATTTTGGATAAAGATGGCCACAGATTTATTTGCTTAAATTGACATTTAATCGAAGGACGAGATCTCCGCAAATTCGCTGAACACCTACCTTGCGGTATACGGGCGAAACAGATAAAAAGCTATATGTACACTGCGCAGAACCATGCCCCACTCCAAGCCAAACGCTCCTTGAAAAATTCAAAATGAGAACCATATCTCCAGTGACACACATTGACCTAGATTGTACCTATAAGCTAAATACAATTATGCCCGCTCTTTTGAGAAAATTCCAAGTGAGAACCATATCTCTAGTGAAATCCCTAGATGATACGCAATAAAATGTCCCTAACATATCCACATTGTATCCCAGACTAAGGCAATGTTACACGCATATTACCTGTCTTCCATCGAGACTGCATACCCAAAACCCTTTCCCGCGAGGATCCCGCTTACCATTAAACTGTGACATACAACACCTGAAACAATTAATAAAAGAACAACAGCAGAGGGAGGAAACCAATAAAAGATATTTATATAGATAACTATTCAACTGTATAATAGCACAATCATACTTTAAATTTTGTTTAACATTTTTATTCTTAATGAAAATTTAAAAACGGGGCCCAATACTGTACTACGAAAGTATAGAAAATATTTAATAATAGATTATGTCCGTGTCATGCAATTACTAGTTTTTTTACAGCAAGATTTATATTGAGACAGAGGCCATTTTCCTGCAATTAAAAAGAAAAAGACAATCCCCTGCCATGAACGGAACTGAGTGTTTACTCCCCCCCCCCACCCCCCTTCAAACGCACACCCCACCAACAACAAAAGGACACATCACAAGACCATACATTTGCTTTATACATAATTAATGCGTGTATGCCACTATCGCATGCCCAATGATAAATTTGTCGGTATAATTGATCTTGTCATTCTAAGGAATATTATTACAGACATATTAATGTGTCCTCATTTATAAGTCAGTGCATTATTTTAATGATTCCAAATGATCCATTATTTTGATGATTGTTTCCAAATGATCGCTTCCATCAAGATCAGCTATGTGTGACGCACAACGATAAGGTTCCTATATTGTCGACTGTTTTATCTGCGATGTAAGGCTCCTGTAGCCAAGTGGAATAATATATTGACGGCGTTTGATGTGAAAAAAAATTAATGTTTGAATTGCTCCAGATATATGGGATGAGTCACTCTAACCTATTATCAATTTACCATTAAAACGTTTACTGTTGCTGTCTTTCAGTATATTACATGCCTGTGTTTCTGAAGGCAATTGCAGAACCAACTCAATAAACCTAAACTTGGTCATGTGAACTTCCAATGTTTGGCAGTTGGCCATATACTCTCTAAATGGGAGTGTCATAATGTCAGAAAAGGGGGTGTTGCAGGCGGTCCTCTGACGGCGAAATAGTCGAGACCCGGGACTTTTTACTAACGTCACAATGCAAAAATGTGTTTGACGTCATGTAACAGCTCCACTATCACGAATGTTCCGACGTCAGTGGACCGCTTTCCAAGGATAAAATGACCTCCCTTTAAAATGACCTGCCTGGCGGAGACTCCCATTAAGAGGACACCGTAATCACCACAAGAATTTCAAAAGAGTGCAAGACAGAATAAGTCAATTGAGTGTTTGAGACATACTGCTGATTTACATATGACATGAAGTATAGTTCAATGAATAATACGTTGCAGACATTACTTGGCATGCCATAATTCACCAGCAAACCACAGCCAGAGAAATACACCTGTATGAAATAAAAGTCCATCTTTAGGTTTTGACTGCAATAATATGAACTGATAATTAAAGACCAACTTTATAAACCTATACTGGATCATGTGACCTTCCCATTTTTGGACGCTGACCATTGGCTATCTATTAGCTAATGGCTTAGATTATTGCCTGACACACCCCATATGCGCGCAACTAAATGTATGGATCAGGGATTGACCACACCAGGTAGAAAACACAAAGACATTTATTAAACACCAATGTGGGTCGACTAAACCACATGCAGGATTAAAATGTTTTGTAGTCTTCGTTGAACAGTTTTCAAAGAGGAGCACTACCACGTCTTCCTAGTATCAAGTAAAAGACATGTGTTATAAAAACTGTGTTGAGCAGCCACAGCCTTCATTTGATAAGTGAAATAATTTTGAGTACAATTTGAAATTGTTAGAGACTTCGCTGTAGCACCAACCACTGTCAATTGGATTGCTGCTTACTATCTACTACCGAATGCATTTATAAATACAAAGACCAGGTGAAAAATCTTGTGAATAACTTTTAATGAAGTACTTGTGGTAACCCCAAGTCCGACTGTTTATTCCCATGTAGTTGGCGTCAGAATAGGGATTGTTCTGACTATTTATTCTCATGTAGTTGACGTCAGAATATGGATTGTTCTGACTATTTATTCTCATGTAGTTGACGTCAGAATACGGATTGTTCTGACTATTTATTCTCATGTAGTTGACGTCAGAATAGGGATTGTTCTGACTGTTTTTTTCTTATTTAGTTGATGTCAGTATAACGATTGTTCTGATTGTTTATTCTCTTAAGTTGATGTCAGTATATCGATTGTTCTGACTGTTTATTCTCATTTAGTGGATGTCAGTATATCGCTTGTTCTGACTGTTTATTCTCATTAAGTTGATGTCAGTATATCGATTATTCTGACTGTTTATTCTCATTTTGTCGACGTCAGTTTATCGATTGTTCTGACCGTTTATAATTATTAAGTTGATGTCAGTATATCGATTGTTCAGACTGTACAAAGTTTTGACGGCAGTGCGCATGTGCTACTACTAAGGTGCTAAAATTCCTTGTTCCGTTCTTTTCACTGGATAAACCTGATCAATATATAACAAACGTGGAAAAATGTAAAACGCTGTGCAAAAACATAAAGCCTGAGTTTATAAACGGCATACAGAGAGTTCGAGGACTGTGAAGGATCTACTTACAGCAACAAGAATATCGAGTTGTGCTTATGGCATCAGGATTGTGCCTTCGGGGTATGACCATACAACTATTATCCTCTAATCCTTTTCGTGAAGACGGAGCTGACCAAATTAGAGTTAGGGTAAAGGACGTCCCTTTGTCAGCAGCTGACACTGTTATTAGCCGTTCACTAACACTATGTGGTTGTGACGTAATAGATACTGTAAGAGAACGATTGCGGGTAGACGGTAGGCTTACAAGTTGTGAAACAGGTGATAGACTGCTCACTGTAAAGCCCCTACAAAAACCTCTACCAAGAGTCATGGAAATCGGGACATACCGTGCTAGGATATTTCATGTAGGACAAAATACGGACAATATTTTCAATACATGTGGGAAATGTTTAGAAAGTGGTCATAGATCCGCTGAATGTGTAAATGGTTGGAAATGTAAAACGTGTGGGAAATTCGGGCACAAATCTTTTGATTGTGCAAGTGAAGAGGAATGTGACACCGACGTCATTATAGACACAACAGCTCCCTCTTCTACTGAAGACCAGGTACCAGTAGCCCAGGAAGTCCAGGTAGCAGTTGACGTAGATGAGACCCCCTCTAAACCAAAGCAGAAAAGCAAACCAGTCAGAGGAAAAATAGCAGGCAAAAGACGACCAATAAAAACAACCAATGGCAGACCTAAAGAGTCGATAAAAACATTCATGAACTATGAAACTGACAATGTAAGGACGCCACCAACTCCAGTAGAAGAGAAAAACACAGAATCAAAGAGACAATGTAAGACTAGTAGAAGCAACATAATTGAACATGATAGCACCTACGATCCTACAGTTTAAGCTAGAAACTATTATTTATCGATTGATAAAACCCCCAACTGTGTTATGTTATATCAGAAGGTCAAACTAGCATACAATTCAAAGCGTATGTTGATGCTATAAATATGATATAAATATAGACACGATTATAACTTAACTTAATTAAGGTTTAAACTGCTTAAAGACAAATATATATTATATCTATATATATATATCTGAAGAAAAAAAAAACAATACAACAATAAAATAAACAAAAACAAAAAACTATATAAACAAAAACCACTCCCTCTTTAAAAAGATCAGACAAAAAAAATCGCTTCTGAAAACTAATCAATTCATCTTAAGTATACAGACTTGTCAGGGGTAAATGACCAGAAACAGCAACCTTAGTGTGTTGACGGAAACATTACACCTTGTATTTAATTATGTCACAAAAACATTTACTCCATTTTGTCTCATTAAACGTTCAAGGACTACAAAACAAAGACAAAAGATCACGATTAATTTCATGGATTGAAAATCAGAAAGCAAATGTTCTGTTTCTACAGGAAACGCACTTTACTAAAGATTTGGAAAACCTTATAAATTCTGAGTTTGCATGCATCAATTTGCATTCATTTGGCACAACTTGCAGTAGAGGTGTTAGTATTATGATAAAAACATGTGTGTCAACAGACATAATCGACACGTATGCAGACACAGATGGTAGACTGCTTCTTTCGAATGTACGAAAAAATGACTCTATATATACACTGGTTAATATTTATGCCCCAAACGCCCAAACACTTAGGAAATCATTTTTTAAAAAAA
>JARFOD010042737.1:0-10196 GCA_031763545.1 Mopalia muscosa | reverse complement strand
ACCTACAAAATTTTCTGAACAGGTATATGTTCTAACTAAGAAAGTGTTATTCCAAAATAACGAAAATACTGTAAATTATGATTAGTTTTGTCAGGAAACTGGTACATTTACATAAGAGTTATTTCCCTTATGTGATGACAGTCTGCACCAGTAAATAGCCAAACTTACACAGCCATATTGTGAGAGGAGATTGCTAGGTTTGAAATTTAACCCTCAGAAAAACTTTGCTTCCAGGCCTGGGTCAAGGAGACCTCAAGAGAGGAGTGGCACATTTAACTTTTTGCATCCGGCACGCCGCTAACAGCGGTGATATTTTAACCTTTTTTAGAAAGAGAAAATATTCCTGATGAAGAAAATATAACTTTTCTATACCTTTTAAAAAGTTATGGCCATATTACTTTACAAACCTAAAAAAATTATATTTTCTACAATGGTATTCTGTCTAAATAGATCCACATGTGAAAAACAGTTGAACAGTTAACTGAGCCACAATGAGGCAATAACAGAATTTTCAGTAACAAAAAAAGAGAACAGAAATAAAAACTACCCCACAATGTAACAGTCATTGGCAAAACTTGGTATTTCACTTATATGACGACGGATTGTCCACTTCACACTGTACACAGCCTTAATACAGTGGAAATCAAGGAGGAAACCTCGTAAAAACCACCCCTGCGATTGAGAGCCATTACATGTTACTCGAAAATATACCTGATGGTCGGCAGACAGACTCGATTCGGTTAATGGTAAATCGAAGCAGGTTCAGTTAAGGAAGCGCATTTGCTACCCCACGGCTGCGGGTGAATGAGGCCTAAAACTTGTGATTGGTAACTCAAAGCCAGTGCCTCAATAGAACAATTTGATGAACAGTTTTTAGAGCCAATGGGTGAGGGATAACAGAATTGTATATTACAACCAAAGAACTGCCTCAGTCAAGTGGAATATACAGTAATTGATCTCTTTACCTTTTCTAAATCCATGGAAGACATTGCCTTATCCAGGGCTTTGGTTACACCAGCCATATCCTTTGTTAACTATTCAGACAAAAACAAAACACAGATTGATTGATTAGACAATATTTTGTGGATATTGTTTTATGATTCAGGCGTAATGTCCTTGTAAAGAGTATTTCATTAATGTGGTGAGGGATTGTCCCCTTTCTACTCTTAACATTGTAAAGACCAGCCCTGTGATTGGTGGCCACATCTCCTGACTTCCTCATGTACGGGAAGTCGACAGAGGGACTCATATGAAAGGGAATCTCTGCCATGTCTATGTAAGTTAAAGCGTTAAGCTCATTTGAAGACATCCTGATTGTGTAGCCTCACTAACTTATGTATGTAAATGGACTGTCAGGGTGTTTTGACCCAAGTTGATTGTCTGTTGTTTTGTTTTTTTTGGCTCACAAAGGTGCCACGAAGATGAAGTTTTATCCAGAGGTGTTTTTTTTCAGATGGAGAAAAATGGACAAATCCTAGGCTCTCTCAACAAACTGGAACATTTCATAGTAAATCTATCATAGTCAAAAGATTGTTTGAATGGGGTTTAATATTGTACTTAAAATTCATTTCACTTCCATGACGGCGTGCCAGTCCAATGGGTGAAGGAAACCACTCTTAACAGAGACAAGACATTACAAAAACAGGACAATCCCAGGACACAATATAACAACAACACAGACTGAACGCCTTTATGTTACCCGTTAGCCAAACAGCACCAGGGCTAAAAAAGATTCGAAATTATAACCTTCATTGGCTGAATGTCTGCCCTTAAGGGATACCTTCAAGAGAGGCAACCATTTATAATATTTTTATTAATTGTTAAAGCTGTACTCTAGGGTACTTAAGGCATTCTGATTAGAGATGTGCTGTCCTATGCTTTAACACGGATCACTCCTTGGTAGAAGGCCTGGTGCTTCACTCTGGGACTAGGGTGTCATGTAAAATTTCATTGCTACAGTGCTGTTAACATGCTACTTGTTTTGCTGGAAATACTTACAGCTTTCATGGTGAGAGCAGTTTGAACCTTGGAAGACACGGCATCAACACGAGCTGCCATCCTCAAGAAATTTAACCCTTCATTTTTCTTTCTAATCGCATTCTCAGCATATATCCTAGCTCCTTCTACATTCTTCTGTGTTAGAGCCTGAAGCAGATATATAATAGATCGAGAAAGGTACAACAAAAAATTGACAGTGATTGGTGTTCTGACACATTCAAAGCTATATAACTTACATGTTAACAGTTAAATTGTTTGTTTGTTTGATTGAGGTTTAACGTCGTGCTCAGGGTTTTTCACTTAAATGGTGACGTGCCAGCCCAATGGGTGAAGGAAGCCACCCTCGACACCACTGGCAACAAACAAAGACAGGACGGGACAAATACAGGACACAACAAGGACGTGATACAGACACCATAAACAGATCGGCTTCCTGTTCCCCTTTAGCTCTGAGAGCACCAGGGCAACATGAAGCTCCCTCCAACCGCCTGCCACTTCGATTGGAATAATTAATTAAGTTAATTTAAGTTAAGTTAATTAAATTAAAACATGTTTAGAACATATCCAGTTGAGCTGATTTATTGTCTTGTTATCTAAGTTAGTATAAATGGATGACTTTAAAATGCCCATTGCCAAATTAAGACATGAATGACACCACCAAATTGTAACACCAAATTGTTAGATATTTAAAAGCACATTTCAATACAAAGTTTTAAGATATTTAAAGAAATTAGTGAGATACTATTACACCAAATTTTGAGATATTTTAAGTAACCACTGAGAAACTGTAGCACCAAATTGTGAGAGATTTAAAGTAACCACTTAGAAATGGTACAAAAAATTGTAAGAGATTTAAAGTGACACCAAATTATGAAATTTGAAGCCACCAGTTAGACCATGTAACACAAAATTGTGTGAGTTACCACCGAGAACTGTAATACCCAATTATGAGATATTCACAAATGAGAAATTCTGACACCAAATTTTGATGTTAAAAACCACCTTAAACCACCAGTTAGACATTGTAACACCAACTTGTGAGAGATTTATTACCACATGGAAACACCAAACTGTGAGATATTTTAAGTTTCTGCCGAGAAACTAACACCAAATTGAACGAGATTTTAAACTACCAGTTAGACATTGTAACACCTAATTGTAAGATATTAAAAGTTACCACTGAGAAATTGTTAATCCAAATAGTGAGAAATTTTAAGCCACCAGATAAACATTGTTACACGAAATTGTGAGATTTAAAGTTACTTCTGAGAACTGTAACACAAAACTATGAGAGATTTAAAGCCACACAGTGACACCAAATTGTGAGAGATTTAAAGTAACTACTGAGAAACTAACACCAAATTGAAAAAAAAAGATTTAAAAGCCACCAGTTAGACATTGTAACACCAAATTGTGAGAGATTTTAGTTGTAACACGCTTATATTCTACGTGAAAGTTGTGAAATAAAACGATACCACCACCTTCTGCGGATTGAAAACCACGGGGAATCCCTGAAATTAATGGCACCAAAATCCAAAAACATCAGTTACACCAACAAAACATTAATTGATTGTTAAGATTTGATTCACATTCATTTATTGATTAGTGTTTTACGCCACGTTCAGTTTTATTTGACAGGATTTACAAAATTAATAAAGGACAAATGCAAATGCAAAACACTGAAAACAATTTAAATAAAATCACAATCATCAACATCAGAAATTTTTTTTTCAAACATTACCAAAAACAAACACAAATTCTCAAAATAATGTTAAACTTAATAATGCTGCTTAGTAACATTTCAATAAAGGTTTCATGCAAAAATATTAAGATCGTTAAATTGAACGAGTTATTGAGTTTATTTTCTCTTTTTACCTGTAATTTGTTGACAATAGCTTCCCGGTCTTAGTGGGTTTCCTTGGTAACCTGGTAAACAACTGAAAAAGTAACAGGAGTTATTACCAGTTATTATAGTTCGACCAATTAATTAATGTAAAACTTAATGTAAAATTCGACAAATAAATTAATGTAAAGCAAAAAAGTCATTTGATTAGTATTCTTTTTGCTATATTCCCACTGTTTCGATTGTTTGTTTGATTGATTGATTGTAGTTAAATGCCGTACTCAAGGTTATTTTACTTACATTAGGTTGTGCCAGCCCAATGGGTGAAGGAAACCGCCCTTGAGCCACTGTTTTAACTCGACTAGTATTGTACATCATACATGGTAAGGCTCGTAGTTTAATTCATAGCTATTTAACGCTATTCTTCATACTGTTTCACTTATATAAAGGTGGTGCACGATAACAGTTTATACCAACAAGAAATCAATAAATATAAAAAAAAGGGAAAAGTTTGCTCAATTGGTAAATTAAATACTTTTCACCGTTCAGAAAAGAATGTATTATTATGGTTAAGGTCATTACAAGCTGGAAGATAGGCTCAGTTAGTTATCTTACTTCTCACATCGTCGACCTGTGTGACCGGCTGGACAAGCATTGCAGGTCACCTGACCATCGGTATCCAAGATACATGTTGGGCTAAACCTGAAATAACAACAACAACAAAAGCTTATTTCTTTCTGAAAGATTTAGCTTTTTGATTGTGGTTTATTGTCCGACTCCTAATAAAAAACACATAGTTTTTGGTTGATTTGAAAGCAATTGACATCAATTAAAAATATCTGTTCAAAAGGTTTATATATACCAGGTATTTTGGTTGTACAGTTTAAAATAAATCTTAACTGTTGAATAAGAAGCATCCATGTTATCTTTTATTTGAGTGGTAAGTTTACTTCTCAAAGAAATTTCACAACTATGGCCGTTGGGTAGTCTAACAGTGACAATTTATATTAACACTGTGGCCAGAAACAAAAGCCTCATCAAAGAAAGTAGTGCTAAGGATTGGTGTTTAATGACATATTTGAGGCTATTTCCCTCACTATGGCATGCCAAACAAACGGGGAAAGGAAGCAACCTTTAACCCAAATGGCAATGAAAAAACAGTACAAACACAAAAATGTAAGAACAGATTGGCTTTTTATTGCCCCTCCACTCATTTCTTTGATTGATTAGGATTTATGCCAAACTTAATATTAAATCACTAATATGGGGGTATTCCAGCTGAATGGGTGAAAGAACCATCCTGTGACCCTACTGGCAATGAACCAAAACAGAACTATCGCAGACGCAACAAAAATGAAAGACGCAACAAAAAAGAAAGGCGCAACAATGGTTGGGTTCTTGTTGCTCCTAAACTCTGAGAACAGTGGTATTAAGTATGGTTGAAATTGAAACTGACTGATTGGGTGAAACAGTTAGAGGACATGGACATCTCTGGCAGTCAGCGGTTGATCCACGGCTTGAGTCTCCAAAATATCCAGATTCGCATCTCTCACAATGGTCTCCTTCTGTGTTATGTTGACAGTTCTAACAACAATGACAAAAATAAAGAAAATTAAACTGATTGTTGATTGATTGGTGTTTTACACCATTCTCCACAGTATTTCACTTCTATGTATTCGAATCGTAAAGAGAAAAAGACACCATTGTTATGTTACTACCAGCCCATAGTTAGCCAGTCTGTTATATGTTATTAAAACTGGGCTTCAAGATTGAAATGAACAGGAGAGCTGAAAAATCACTCACCTGGTTGATTTAAGGAGAGTATTTTTATTACGTAGAAGAGTGAATTCTATTTAGCATAATGTTAAATTGGATAATCAGCTAGAGCTGAAAACGGTGTACCTAAATCTTTAATTAAGTGAGCTTTGGGTGAAGGCGAGAGATCACACTCCTCAAATATGATTAAAAAGAGTTTTTTGTTTGACAATGTTTTACATTTATTGCTGTGTGTTTTGACTTACCCTACGGACTCCGGTGTCTGGTTTATATTTAATTCTGTGTCCGCTTGTGTGGGATGCAAATGTGAATATAAATTGTTTTGACTTACCTTACAGATTCTGGTTTCTGGGTCACATTCATTGCTGTGTCTGCTTGTGTGGGGTGGAAATGTGAATATAAATTGTTTCGACTTACCTTACAGATTCTGGGTCACATTCATTGCTGTGTCTGCTTGTGTGGGGTGGAAATGTTGATGGAAATGTGAATGTAAATTGTCTGGGCTTATGCTACAGACTCCGGTTTCTGGGTCACATTCATTGCTGTGCCTGTTAGTGTAGGATGCAAATGTGAATGTAAATTGTTTTGACTTACCCTGCATACTCCTGTTTCGGGGTCACATTCATTGCTGTGTCCGTTGCACTGGCAGGGTTCACAGAGTCCAAGATAGAGGCCACCACCTGTACGTGTGTAGCCAGTATCACAATCCTAGAAACAGGAATATCAACAAAATAATTTACTGGTGTTCATGACAAGTTCATGGGTGTATCGCTTACAGGACGGTCGTCTACTCCAACTGTATTTGTTAGTTTTTCTGACTGAGGATTATAGTCATACTCAAGGGTATTTCCCTTATATACATTGGAAAACTATAAAGAGACTTTACATGATGGAATGTCCATTTTCTCTGTCCAAAATCAATAGTGTTTTTCCAGGATAAATTTATCATTACCTCTCAAAGGCATGTAAAGTGACTCCATCATATCCTGGGTAGCTCAGAAGAATCAATACATTTAGATTGTTTGTTTGATTGATTGGAGTTTAACGTTGTACTCAAGGGTATTTCACTTATTTGACTAAGGATTCTTCATTCCACACTGTTCCTTGCATTAATACAGTGGAAAATATAACATCGTTATCATATTGTGCAAACTAATATCAAATCCCATCCAAAGCAGGTTGAGTATTTCACATATAAGATGAAGGATTGTCCACTTCACACTGCTCCATGCCTGATGCCTGGTAAACCGAGAAGAAAACTCTTAAAAACCACACCAGCAATTGCAAGAGCCACATCCTTTAACTCACTCATATAACTGAGGGTTGACAGAATGACTAGATCCTGTGAACGGTACATCAAGGTAGGCTTTAGTAAGCGCACTCCCTAGCCAGTGAGCCATGGCTGCGGATATGTTTAGCGGTACAATTGTACAGAAGTCAAATACGCTAGCCATTAAAGCAGCCATAACATCAGAATAAAATCCTCACCTGACATGACAAGCCTCTGTAACCACGGGGACAGACACACTGCTCGACGGGGAATGCGCGATCCCGTCCTGTAAGACGATTCTCAGCTATATCAAGAGATACATCACGAATGCTAAAAATCAAAAACAAAATATTAAAAAAAATTATCATCAATCGAGGAAATAAAAAAAGATAAAGTAAATTAAAATAATAAAAAAATTCTTGTTCAGTCCTATTGTTGGGGTTGGGGTGATCCAGGATGTATTCAAACTGGAAATTCATAAGTTAACCGGCTGGATTGTCAGATTCTACAGAAAGGTTTCATAATAGAAGTCCTTAGGAATTTTAGAAACATTTAAATTTGTGGTTATTGAATTTTGAGAGATACACTCTTGAAAATCTAAATTCTTGTTTGATCTTTCTGATCAAAGATGTATTCAAACTTGAAATTCATCAAAATTAACCAGCGATTCTACAGAAAGCTTTAATCATAGAGCTCCTTAGAAATTTTAGGAATATTTAAATTTGTGGCAATTAAATTTAAAGCGATACCCCCTCTTAAAAACCTACATTTTAAACTTGTGTGAATCGAATTGAAATAAAAATCATGATACCTTGATTCCGTTGTTGTTGCAGTGTAAGTGGCTCTGATCAGGATGGCTTCAACATCAGCTAATGCCATCAGTAAATGTTCTCGAGTGGCCGGTTCTCCATCGCTACGAATCCAGAATTGCTATTTTATTGAAAGACAAAAAGAGGACAAAGTTAAACTCAGAAGTCCCTGTCTACATTTCTATCAAATTACTGATCCATGACCACCAGATTTTAAAAGCCTTTGACATGCCGATGTATGTAGGGAACCATCCACAGTGTCACAGTCAATGCTATTTTATTGAAAGACAAAAGTGGATATAAGATGGAAAACATTGGTTCTTAGTTTATTGGACACTACCTGGATAAAGTGAAACTCAGAAGTACCTGTCTATAAAGTAACTGAGCCATGACCATCAACCTTTATAACCCTTTGGCATTGCTAAAAATATCAGCTGGCAGCAAGCCAATGGGTGTAGGGAAGGATCCTCAATATCACAGTTAAAGATCAAGGACAAGATTATGTTTGTTTGATGTTTAACGCCATATGTAAGGTTAGTTCACTCCAATTATAGTGTGCCAGTTCAATTGGTGAGACAATCACACCGGACGCAACCATCACAAAAGACATTTTAATAATAATAACTGTCCTGACCAGTCGTTAGACAGCAGCCAGAGTAAATTGATTTTGTTTGATTTGGGCTTAAATTTGACGTAGATCAAAACAATTTCCCTCTCTGGTCTACTTTTACACAGGAGCAAACATCAAATAACTACCTGTACCATTGACTGAGTTGATGTCACCTTGTGTGACTCTCTCACCAACCACAGCCCCAACAGTTGAGAACTCTTGCTTAAATGGTAACCTATTTTGTTCTTAACTTGAAAATTAGGCTTCATTCTTAATTACTTTATTTGATATGGATTTACACTAAACTTAAGGTTATTTCATTTATATGACAGCATGTTGGTTCAATAGATGAAGGAAATTAAAGTTGTGGTCAAAGGAAGCTAATAATGACAAAAACTAGAAATTTAAGTTGGCACAAAAGTACAAATTCTGGGCGCATACAAACCAGGAAACCTTGTAGTAAAAAAATTATACCTCTTGCCACAAGCTTGTTTTAACATATTGTTTGAGCTTACCTCATAGAGTGGTACTTGGAATGACTGGGGTGAATTGGCTTCTAATGGAGTGGAGTGGCGATAGATCAAAGTGATATCATTTCCCTGAAATAAAACAATCATTGTATTAGAAAGAAAATTCCTATGATTGGAAATTAAATTAAATGTATCAGTGGTAAGACTTTCAGGACATTTTGAACTTATCTACTATTTGAATATTTTAGTTTGTCAATGGAAATTATCTTATTAATTAAAATGTTTGTACATAAAGATAACAAAACTGTGCTATGAACATACATCCCTGCAGCCTGATCATTAGGTGCAAAGGAAAATTTTTTTTTTTCAAAGACAAGAGTTGAAAACAAATTGCCTTTATTCAAAGTGTTAATTTTGGTTGTGTAATAGATGTTTTTAGAATTGATATGTATTCTTCAAAATTTTTCTCTAATTCCTAAGAAAAGGTAAGAGTATGAACCATGCTTCTCTCAAATACGTGTTGAAGGCTAATTAAGGTCAGTGTTTGAATAAAATCTGGGACAAAATCATATACATTTTTTTAAAATAATGGTACAGTCTAACATCGACAAACTCCTAGAATACAGAGGTAGATCATGAAACTGCAACGGAGACTAGCAAAACAGAGAAATAATAATTGAAGGAGAAAGGAGAGAACTTACAATTATTTCGACATCAGGGTCGCTTCTGGGCGTGCTGTCGAATCCAGGACGGAATGTGACAGTGTATCGAAGATAACCTCCATAGGCAGTCACCTGAACAAAATATCCTATTTTGATGAACAATATTCAATTGTTTTCTTTTACATTAAATGTAACCCTATATTATCAAAGTAAGTAAAATGTCAACAACAACAAAACTAGTAGAAAATTTCTTGATTTCTTGTTTGCAAATGCCATTTGAGATTTAACTCTAAACCACATTGAGGACAAAAATCTTTTGAGTTTCACAAGCAAAAACCTTGTAATTGTTAATTTCTCAGATTTATCAGTATTGTTAAATATTAAAACAAACTGTCCTTAGCCAAAGGGTTGGTTGATTAATTTGTGCCTTACATCATACATAAAGCTATTTCACTTACAAGACAGCAGTGTATTTCAACAATTATTTGTACCAGCACAACCAAGATAGGACGAATTTTCATAATGTTGGAAAGTTGATCTTCCTCCAGTGCTAAGTTAAGACAGCATTGGAACAAACTGCCCTTGGTTAGAGGGCTACGCTTACTGATACCTGCATTAGTTAACATATTACCTTATCCCCGAGGAATCTTTGAGGGAGAGACCAGTAATGGGAGAATTGAGGTAGGTTGGTGAAGTCTCGGTAGCTGAGATCTCTAGTGTTATAGCTGACAGAAAATCCTTCTGATATAGGGTTCCTT
>JARFOD010042726.1:0-10196 GCA_031763545.1 Mopalia muscosa | reverse complement strand
TGGTATTGATGTGAAGTAATTGAGTGGAGGTTTCTGGTCAGTGTAATATTATAGCCTAAATAGGTCACATTTGGTTTTATTTATCACCATTTGATGAAGGGCTGTTGTTTACATTCTGAGCCGGTTTGACAACACCTATGACACCCCAGGCTCTGTATCTAAAAATGTTGACGGTCATCACAAGATTTTAACTGTAAACTCCAAAAGGACCGATTAAAGTATGTGCCCGAGCTTTTCGCCCAACGAAAGTTTGGGGGTGAGCTGTGGGGCCAAATGTTAACAAACGGCTTATGGCAAATTAATGGTGGTCTTGTGTCATCTGGATGAAATGTATACACAGTCGGCAGAAATACGACGTTGGGGCATATACGAAATATTTTTGTAAAGCTTGCCTCTGCATCACAAATAATGTTGAATCCGTATCGACCGTTACATCGTTTTAAAACTCTGTGCTCTTCTTTGAATATTCCCCAGCGTGAATATATACATGGCAAGTTTTTCGTGTGGTGTGATAAAGATTTTAAGACAAATAGCCAACATCCTCTGGACAAGCAGACGTAGCCTGGTACCCTGTCCCTAAAGTCATATACCCATTATTATAATTACGGTTAAGGGACAGGTACTAGCCTAAAGCAGTCATGTCGCGCCCATCCTGCATTTTAAATCGATCAAAAATGGATATAAACTGACCCCCATCGCAAATATTCTTGCACCACCCTCCCACACCCACACTCTATCCCCTCCCTCCTACACTCAGTTTGATAAACTGGTTGAAAATGGTCGTTATGGTTGTCATATATAAAGAAAACGGTCAATTATGTAATATTTTTTGTTTTGCTAACTATTAAACACACATGTTTATACAATAAATGTTTGTAATCATTTACTTGAAGAAAAGGTAATGATTAAGAACCATTCAGAGACAAGATTATAGACACTACAAATAGTTGAATAAATCAATAAATTTAGCTTGCAGATTTTACATCTGGTTATAATAAAGTTGTATTCACATAATGCGAGCCTCTCAATCATCTCTTGGTTGAGTCAGAGAAGACGTATACCACGCGAGAACGTCTTCGCGTGACCGGAAGTAAGTCAATAAGGTATACTGGGAGCCATCCGTAATGAAGAAATCGCGCGCGATCGTGGAGTCTGTACATCCGGGCAATAGCGTTTAGTGACTTTTATGTTCATTAGAGAAAAATCAATAGATTGTCAGTGTAATTGAGTAAATCATGCTCTATTTGATACACATCTGGCGATAGGGGCACAAGCTCTCAGAAACTATTCCAGCATTGTCATGCCATAAGAGTGTTTCCAGGGAGACACGGATACCTAATCTATCTCGCTGTTTGATTTAAAATTAATGCATATACTCACCATGATTATGAAGTCATACTTATGAACCTACATATCCAGCTGTTGTGTGCTCCCAAGAAGATGCCATCGTGCCAAGGACAGCGATGACTTGACATACAACTTACGCAGATCTGCTGTGTCTTACCGTAACAATGCTCATTCACAACCCTTCATGCACGACAAGGGAACATCATTAACAGACTTTTGACTCACAAATATCCATATAACTAGACAGCGAAACTTTATGCAGACCTGTATTCTCTCGGAGTTGATCCCATTCGCTCCCTTATAATGTTTATATGTGAAATTTGACAACGGGTTCCTTAAAACGGACTTTTCATTATATAGGAGAGTGTATGGACATCCACCACAATTCGGAGATTATTTTAAATAGACCTAGAAGGATGCTTATGTTATTTGTCGTTTGTTTGGGCAGCTAGCTGGATCGATTATTGTTAACAGAATTTGAACGCTCATGGTTTATCGGAGGTCACACGTGAACGTTTTGCGTTGTAGCCCGAAGAATTATCTGAAAACTAAGCGGTCAGAACAATCAGCCAAAGTGAGACCATGATGAAAGAAGATAATTCAGCAGAAACAATCAGAGACCAACTAGACCGACTAGAGAATATCTGTATGAAATGGTTTAACTTCGAAGCACAAAAATGTTCTGAGTGTAAACCTGTATTGATCAACATGAGTTACGCATTATTTGCCTTCACTGATGTATCAAGGTAAGTTCTACTGAGTTAACGTCTACTAAGTTTTACCATTCATTCATTCATTCATTCATTAAATCACCCACCCAGACACCCACCCACCATCCATCCATCCATCCATCCATCCATCCATCCATCCATCCAGTCAGTCAGTCAGTCAGTCAGTTATATGTATATAGTCTTTAGAAAGCAACAATATGTAGGCCATTCCCTTGCCAAGATAGTACTAACACAGAGATGGCTAATTTAGTGTGCTTGTTGGAGAAAAGGTAATACTTTCAATACCGTTCAGATTTGCGTGCAAAATTAATCCTAGCAAATCACTGCAGGTCAACATTCATTGTTTACGACTTAAGCAGTTTGTACCCAAATGGATATTATGTTAGCCATAAATTGTGTGGCATTATGAAGCCGATAAAGTCATAAAGGAACAAGTCGTAATTCGGTATTAAATCAGCCGTGAAGCAGATTACAGGTTCGTTTCTTTGGTGTTTTAGTGAAGATTAATCCTGTTATTTACTACCCGGCGGTCTAATACTTGTCATGACTTTTAATTCCGTAAAACACAGCCAGTTATACTGTGAGATTATATGCTCCCTACCCATACAGTTCAGCACTGAGGTAAACACGACCATAACGATAGACTCAGAGTTGGTTAAGGAATTATACATGGAAGTAATGCAGCAATCACGCTATGTAATCCTCCTATTCGAGTGCTTTACAAGGACTCGTAGTTCAAAGGGATATTGTGCCACATAACTATTAACTGTGGACTGCTTTATGTCTGCACAAACATGAATAAGGTAGGTGACAAAGTTTGACCCGGCCCAAGGACATTTAACTCCTCTCGGAGCACTAAGACGAACCATTTCTTTTTGTTTGGTCATGTCTGTGTTGTTATGTCAACATTGACTTTATGTTTAAGTTGTTAGCTTTTAACCTAGGGCTAGGTGTTATAGGACTAGAGCTCGCAGCATCTAAGTATTCTGTAAATCATACACGATATGACTACACTACGAAGAAGAATTATTTTAATTGACGTCCTTTGTTGCAGGGTTTATCTCCCGGCGTCCAGGAAGGAACCTCCGACAACAAACAGCTGAAGAGAGTTGATTATCACCAATGGCTTTCGTGCTTCTCTAGAATTGTTTGACAGCCTACTCCGTCAAACCTGGCAATTATGTCGAGCGAGAAACTACCGCCAATAGCAACATGTTCGAGACGGGAGAAAACAATGATGGGTTTAAACATTCAACGCTCCTTGAAGTCTGCTGCCGGCAGTCTGTCCGGGCCGAAAAAGATGTCAACAAGAAGCAGATGTCTTCTACAAGATGCCGTTCGTGTATATGCCAGTCACAGAAACAGTTTTCTTCCGGAGGATCCAATTAAGTCTTCGTATAAGAAATTAGACCCAGTACCTCCAAGGGTGAGTTCAGAACGTAGTTTGTACCTAAAAGAAGATTTATCTACGTTTCGAAACAGCTACAATTCGACAAAGCTTCCCGGTTCTGGAGTAAATATTGATTCAATACACTCTCTGTCAAAAAATATGCCTCGAAATGTAATATTGCGTCGGGAAAACACAAAACTTTACATGACATTGAAGTCGCCTCGAAAATCAAAGAAGACATCTGTGGCAACGTTTGCTCAACTTCATAAGCTTGGACTTGACCAAACTTTGTTTACCAACACGATTGGCAACATGAAGACAGAAGACCCGGTTTCACCAATGGTTGCGAACACAGACATACATCAAAAAGTGAATGATGTGGAACCGCTTCCAGCGAACTACGACTGCCCAAGAAATCTTACACAAAAGTTCCGTGTTCAAAAACCTGATAAGGAATGCGTATACCCAGTTGAGTTCCAGCCAAATGGACTACCCCAACGGGGGTCGAACAAGAAGCCCACCCCAAGTATTGTGAAGGATCATGAAAATGGCAAAGAATTTTCCTCTATTGAAACGGATGTGATATTCGAGAAATCAAACGGCACTAAAACTATACAACTTATTGATCAGCTGAAGGAAGTTATTCCCGAAGATGCAAAGCTTAGAAGCGAAACCAGAAATCTTTATCCCATGTTTGACTGGACACAGCAAAGAAAGGACGACATGATGAAGCAAAGATTTTTGGATCCAGTGCTGAAACATTTTGATGCACCATGTTCCGAAAGTGAAATCGAAAGAACCGGACAAAATGGTAACGAGAAAGGCAGACAATTTTATCATGACCATAACAAGTTTACACCAGACAGGCGGCATATAGAATTAGAGCAGAAGTGGATGAGCCAGTACAGGCAGAGGTATCGGCGAGCTTCACACGATATCACAGGGATGAGATCTCCATCATTCAGTCCACTTTTAAACCCCCCACCGTCCGCTATGGAATTTAATATATTTGACTTGGAAAGCCTATTAGATGTAGACAGACCACTGAGTCCCTTGGTTCCCATTTCCTCTGATCCGAAACCCAGCATCACAGCCAGTGGCGACCCCATTATAAATGGCATAGCGTGTCAGCCTGCATCAACTGCCATGGTATGGTCCTATAAGACGAACCCAACAGAGACAATGCCGAATGCTGAAATGCCTAAGGATTTGATTCAAAGCGAATTAACAGCTCTTCCTTCTGACCAAAAACATTTCCTAGAAAAGGAAGACACAGAAAACATATTTGAAGAGGTTAAATCCACAAATGTAGATCACCCATTGGGTGCAATAAAAGAATCCGTGTATGAACATCCCGTGGAAGTCATAATTAGAATTATCCCGGATGAGGACAAACAAAAGGATAACTTCAGTGGTTCAAATAATGTTAGGAATACAACGAATATCGTAGACGCATCTCTGGGTAAAAGAACTTTGTCATCCACAACATCTTTTGGCAATTTCTTAAACGTCCCTCGGGTAGACATGTCCTTTGAAAATAGGTTTTCAGACTCTGATATAACCAGATCAACTCTTCGACAAAGCCTCGCTTTCTCTAGTAGAGAAATACAGCCAGGATTTGTTTCAGGTTTGAAGCATGACCTTCCGCAAACCCCCTCTCTAGATAAACAGTTAACAACGAAACAACAAACACAAGACAAGGCGTTGTTATCTAACAAAAATATTGTATTTATTTCTCCCGTAATATAAATTAAATACGTTTCCTTAAAGTGGAGCTTTAACGAATTTATACCATGTGTCAATATTTTTTTTTTTTTTTTTTTTACCTTTCTGTAATTTCTTTTAGTAATCTTGTTAATGCAAAAAGTTTGACAAAAATATTAGGTATTTTAGAATTGTTTTAAGATTTAAATTGTAAAATGCGTGCCTCAAAGATTATGGGTATTGTTGAGCAGAAGGGAATAATGCGATCATCTGAGGTGACTGCCTATTAATTCAAACCAAATAACAAAAGGGATGAACAGTGAACAAGGAGAACAAATGTTTTCCCAAGCCGAGTTTCTTTTTGTAATATTCAAGTAAAATATACTTTAAGAAATTGGGTAAGACTGCCAAATGAGTGTTGCCCCTGTACAATGATAGCAGCAGTCCCGCAAAATTAGTACCGAAACCCAGAGAATATTCCTGCAAAGTTAAAACAGGCACTGTAAATGATTTCTTCCGATTTAATAACAGCGAAACGCTAAAGTTGATATCTATATGGAGGGATTTTTTTCACCTCACAAGTAAACTTTTAAATTTCCAACAAATTCATACCTAAAAGTAATATCCATAAGAAAACAAGATGGGTCGTAAACGCTTAAAGATAGGCCCTTTGATGTTACAAACCAAAGTCCATTTTTAACATTTGTTTAGACGATTTTGTTAATTTTTTCAATTATAAAATAAAATGAATAATGATATAACATCATGTTAAGAACCGTAAAGTCCTCCTCTTTCTAAATATATGTAATCTTAAATAATCATCATTTTACGAGAAGATACAGGTGACATTTTTACTCCTGGCTAGCCGTAGAGTCCTTAACTCACAGTGTTGTTCCTTCCAGTGGAACCGTTCATTTATATGACTATTTACAGAACATTCGAAGCAATGCTAAGCCAGACATTGCTTATTTATGATCGCCAGTGGAGACTGAGCTCTTTCATATTAACCACCGATAAATATGTAGGAGTCTTTTCATATAAATTCTTCCATAAACACAGATTACGAACCATGTCATAATCACCTGTAACACAAGAACTAAATGACCATTAACAGTTTGCCTACGGTGGCTCCGTCCGGTGTTGATCTCTGGGAACCACGATTTAATTTAAGTTAGAATGATTGATTTTGTGTTGACAGCTCTTCAAGGTGATTTCACGTATATGACAATGGTGGATTTCAACCGTAATCGCCACACCTACAAGGTTATATATACGATAGCAGTTTGTCCTGTTTGTAATTAAATATTCTTCAGTGCTAAGCAGAGACGGTATTATGGTGTACATAATACTGCTAGCCAAGGGATCTGTTACATTGGAGGATGGTAACGTGCAAGGCATTACCTGCCATAAAAGAAAAATAATGTAGTTGTTTAGTCTACTAACGCAAAATTTCATTTTAATATGTTAACGTCCTCCACAAAATGTCGAAGGTACACTTGCAATGTTAAAACAGTCCAATAAAATAGCGTCCTTTGTCGATATATCGATTTGTTCGGCATCTAGTCGTTACCAACAGCTTCATACCACACGTCACGAGAATGTGTATTGTCAAAAAAAGGCTCACTGTCATTAGGATATCCATAGTTAGGAACAAGGCCCTCAAGTTTCGTTGAGTACATCCAAGCCATGTTTCTACCTCCTATGACCTTGTAAAAAGAGTGCAGAGGATATGATTTAGTGATGTCTCCCTTAAAGTTACACTTAAATCGGCGCATAGACCAAGCTATAACTCGGTTTAATATGACAAAATTTAATAACGAGTCGCACTTGGTATCATTTACTTTTTTCGAATAGTTGAATGGAATGGAGACTTTTTTCCCATTTAAGGATAAGTGCTCTGACAAGATGTTTTCAGAAAAAAAGTTTTGGAATTGTAAAAATAACAAGTATCTATGCTTTTTTCCATTGTTATTGCCGATGAGAAACTCGATAACGTAGATCGGCGAAACGCAATACCATTTGAGAAAAAAATGTATAAACTCGATAAAGCTGCTTTTTCTGTTTCATCCAGTTCCAAAAGTGCTGATATCGAGAACCCAGTTGCATCAGAACCTCCACAGAGCTGCTGCCTAGTTTCAGTTAGTTTTTAAATACTTAGTTCAATGAGTTTCAGTGTCGATGTTCCCCTAACATTATGCAGAGGCAGGCCGAATTCCGGGAAGGGGGGGGGGGGGAATTTCCTTCTCCCCTTGGGCTGACAGGCCGTCATATGAGTGACGTAACATAAATAACAACTTTAAACATAGTATTGTTTTACATTGGGGATTTTTTTTTTAGATTGAGCAGATTTTAGTTCAGAAAATGTTGCGGGCTGAAATCGAAAAAACACGTAAAAAAATCCCCCGGGTCAATGACAACCTAACAAAACACCGGTCATGTCTCTAGAATGTTGCCTCGCCTGTGGCATAAGGCGTGCATGTTTTCAGGAGGACATCTCTGCGTAGTCTGTGGCATCGGGACACCTCGTCTCTTACATGTAGAGTATGTCTACGTGTCTCTTTTTGCTAATGAGAGCCCGACTAATACCTGTGGGCTGTTTGTTAGTTTGTACGACGTTGGGGTTTAACGTCATACTCAAGGGTGTTTCACTTATATGACGACGGAGTGTCAACTTCACACTGTTCCTTGCTATATTACGATAGAAAACCGAGAAGAAACCTCGTAAAAGCCACCTTCGGGATTCCCGGAGCCCCATCGTGTGATTCACTGTTGATGGTCGACAGACGGACTCGATCCTGCGAACGGTAAATTGGAGTACGATTAGGAAGGGCACGCGCTATCACTAAGCCAGGGCCGCGGGCCCCTCTCCTGTGGGAGCCAAACATGACTTTGTATCTAGAATGTTGCCTCGGTCGTGGCATTGGGCATTCATATCAATGGAATGTGGCCTCTACTTAAATAATACGGAAAACAACCGAACATGACTCTAAACAGAATTATCAAGGAGTAAGGAGTCAAAGAAGAAGAGTGAGTTAAAAATTTAGAAAACTTGTTTAATATATAATTTATCTACTAATGCGGATTAAAGAAATTACTGTACCTAAATTAGACTTTAGCGAGTCATATTTAATTTTACAGCCACAGTTAATTGTTAAATACTTCGCGTTACCTAGAGCAACAGGTAGGAATCCGCGACAATAACCTTGTATACAGTATCGCTATATATAGTGTTAGGGGCGGGAACCAATTCTGCAATATTCACACCACCAGTTCTGGACAAAATTATGAATTGCTAAATTATCAGCCCAATGCTTCGAAATGTTTGTTTCATTGATAGGGGTGTAACGTCGTACTTAAGGGTATTTCACTTATCTCACGACGGATTATCCACTAGAACTGCTCCTTGATTAAATGCGGTGAAAATCACTAGGAAATGTGGTGAACACCACACCGTGATTGTCGAAGCCACATCATATGACTCACCCATATACGGAATGATCAACAGGCGAACAAGAACCCGTAAACGGTACATCGAAGCAGGATTAGTTAGCAGACATGCTAAGCCATGGCTGCGGGTGCTGCACTCATTTGATTTCGCTTTGCAGTCAAACTCTCTTTAATCTAAAACTATCATGATTGATTTATCAGTGTTTAGCACCATATGCTAACGACTATTTCACGTATATATACTAAGTCAAAAAAGAAACTTCACACTCATCAATTTCTAAATATTTTCTTGAAACTTAATACAAGAGATATCATTATTATTACTTGAGGTAAATGCGTTGTCAAAGACACATAGCAACTCCGACGTGCACAAGCTTGCAGTTTGTGCGAGCATACATCAAGGATAAAGCATGTTTCCTTGTGTTCGTAGTCAGGTGACCTTATGAGACACGTGCAATTGAGTCCCCGTTAGCACAGTACAGTGACATCTCGGCAAAAAAGTTCTTACAGTAAATTATCCGTTGATTTGCAATGTCACAACTGTCAAACATTCACCGTGAACGTGTCATTGGTATGCTGAATAGAAGAACGTCGATCACTGAGGTTGCCAGGGTTATGGGATGCAGTCGACGAACTATCCATCATCTTCGGACACGTCTCCAACAAACTGACACATCAGCAGACCGACCTCGTTCGGGTAGACCACGTGTGACGACACATACAGAAGACCGACAAATCGTCTTAAGTCATTTGCGTAATCGATTTCTCACTGTAACGTCCACTAGGAATGAATTGTTTAGAGGTCGTGTGACTACGTAATCGCCTGCGCACTGCTCGTCTCCATGCACACCGGCCTATCATGGATCAATTTTAACCCAATTACACTGACGTCAACGGCTTATCTGGGCACAACGACATCTGAGATAGACGTGACTGGAATAGGGTCATTTATAGTGACGAATCCAGATTTACTTTGCACTTCGCTGATGTGAGAGTTAAGAGTTTGGAGGAGACGCGGTGAACGGAACGCCCAGTGTTGTGTGCAGGAAGTAGACCGTTTTGGGGGGGCGGTAGTGTTATGGCTTGGGGTGCCTTTATTGGTCCTGCCCGTTCCCGACTGATGGTCGTTCAAGGAAACCTAACTACTGCAGGATACAGACACCAAGTGCTCATTCCAGAGCTTTTGCCATTCATGGCAGCTCATGGCCCAGGTCTGACATTTCAACACGATAATGCCAGACCCCATACGGCCAATTTAACGCGGAATTTCCTTATGAATGCTGGCATCAATGTCATGGAATGGCCCTCAAAGTCTCCCGACCTTAATTCCATATGGGATGTGTTGAGCAGAAGACTCTGTCAAGTGAAGTACCCTCCACAGAATTTGCAGGAACTTGGTGCCATGTCGGTTCAATTATGGCGACGCATCCCCCAAGATGTGTTCAGACGCATCATCCAATCCATGAGGAGACGTTTCGTCGCAGTTGTGAACTCTCATGAAGGGCATACGCGCTATTGACATGCTTTCATCAAGTTGTAACTTACCATTTTTACTCTCTTACATTTCCGGTGGAACT
>JARFOD010042715.1:0-10196 GCA_031763545.1 Mopalia muscosa | reverse complement strand
ATAGTGGTGAGCCCTAATATAGGTCTACTGCTCGTGACGTTCCCTGGCGGTATGGTGATACACCATATAGTGGTGAGCCCTTATATAGGTCTACTGCTCGTGGATGTTACCTGGCTGTATGCTGATACACCATATAGTGGTGAGCCCTTATATAGGTCTACTGCTCGTGACGTTCCCTGGCCGTGTGCTGATACACCATATAGTGGTGAGCCCTTATATAAGTCTACTGGTCGTGACGTTCCCTGGCCGTGTGCTGATACAGCATATAGTGGTGAGCCCTTATATAGGTCTATTGCTCGTGGACGTTACCTGGCTGTATGCTGATACACCATAAAGTGGTGAACCCTTATATAGGTCTACTGCTCGTGACGTTCCCTGGCCGTGTGCTGATACACCATATAGTGGTGAGCCCTTATATAGGTCTACTGCTCGTGACGTTCCCTGGCCGTGTGCTGATTCACCATATAGTGGTGAGCCCTTATATAGGTCTACTGCTCGTGACGTTCCCTGGCGGAATGCTAATACACCATATAGTGGTGAGCCTTTATATAAGTCTACTGCTCGTGACGTTCCCTGGCGGTATGCTGATACACCATATAGTGGTGAGCCCTTATATAGGTCTACTGCTCGTGGCGTTTCCTGGCAGAATGCTAATGCGCCATATACTGGTGAGCCCTTGTATAGGTCTACTGCTCGTGACGTTCCCTGGCGGTATGCTGATACACGATATAGTGGTGAGCCCTAATATAGGTCTACTGCTGGCGACGTTCCCTGGCGGTAAGCTGATACACCATATAGTGGTGAACCCTTATATAGGTCTACTGCTCGTGACGTTCCCTGGCGGTAAGCTGATACACCATATAGTGATGAGCCCCTATGGCCAACTGCTCGTGGCGCTGTCTAGGGGTGTGCTGATTCACCATATATTGGTGAGTCTCTAGGACGTACTGCTCGTCGCGCTCCCTGGTGGTATGCTGATACACCAAATATTGATGGGCCCCTATAGCGTACTACACGTGGCGCTCCCGGGTGGCATACTGATTCGATATGACGGCCAAGTTACAATCCTGCAGGTCATAAAGACATCATAATTGAACAGAGTTATTTTTATTTCATAGAAACAGAAAATTCAAAAAAATTCTGAGCTAGAATCTATTCAAACTAGGAATGTGTTATCCCCAAAACACGAATTTACTGTTAATATTCACTTCTTAAAGACAAAAAATAATTCGGTATAATTAAAGCATAAATGTGTCTCTTATGAGTTTTATGTCATCCAACTTTTAAATGCCTCTTAAAGAACATAAATGTGCTGTTAGCGATTGAAACGTCTTTGTATCTAACACTCTACATTATGTATGTGCTGCTGGTACCCCCTTAGAAGTACATTGTCGTCATGTTAATGAAATATTCTTAATCACGGCGATAAACATAAGTCACACAAACCTATCTTACGGATTTGTTTCATTGTCAAAATCGCCTTGCGTGCGATAATTGTTGGGTCCTCATCATACCTGAATAGGAATTACTAAAATGACGTCAAGTAAGTTTTGTAAATCAAATTCATACACTGTTTAGGACAATGTTGACCTATTCTTACATTCTAAGAATAATAATTTCTATTTAGAGCTTTAGGTGTAATATTTATTGGTTCCGTTGTAGCAATTAGAGTTATTTTTATCATTTTATGCCAAGAGCTGATTATAAAAATCTTTATGTGCTTAGGAATTTTCTGATAGGATCCAATTGTATCAGTTTAATCTGACGAATCTTAGGCTGCTTCCAAGGATCATTATGGACGCTTCTCAAGTATATCGAAACTATCGATGAATTTGGATAGACCATCATCAAACGATAACTACATATACCTCAGGAAAGTGGTACCTTAGTATTTTCTGGGCTGGCAAATTATTCTTCGAAAAAGGTTAAATTTTATTTGCAACGTTTCAATCGAATTATCTGAAAATATAACACAGATATAACAATTCCTTAGAAAATCCGTATAATTCTTTGATCATTTTATAATGCTGTAATACATTTAACAATTCATCAACTCGTATTACTATTGAATATTAATGAAGCAAAATCATATACTCATTTGACTTATTAAGTCTGTATGACCTTGTTAACTGGACCTATATTTATTATGAAGGTGCTTATGGCAAGCCGTTTTATCACTTCACCTTTACCTTCACAATAAGATAGGAGAACAAATGAAGGCTGAATATGACCCCTTGCTGTGGGGAGAAATCATTTCTCAGTTTTTGATAAGTGGAACTCTTTTGTACATATCCAAGATAAAAAATTATTTTACCTAACTGAAATTATTTTCCACACTTGTGAAATAGTTAGGTTTTGATGTTTTATTTTACTTACGTGAAAAAGAATTTCACATATGTTGAAAACAATTCTACATATGTAAAATACATTTTTATTTTACATATGTGAAATTCTTTTTCACATAAGATAAAATCTTTTCTACATAGGTAAAATAAAGGTAGAAATCCTCTTTATTGTTGTGTCTAAACAAGCGGGGCTTGTTTTAGATGGGATACAGTCCTATTTTAATACTTAGATTCAAACCTTTATTTTCGCTAAATGAAATCAGATATTGCATGCCTGAGAACATTAACCCCAGAACATTCGAAAAACAGATCGTTTATAATTTAATTTTGTGACCTATAGTTTTCGTCAGATCAGAATTTATAGTAACCACCTCTTTGTGTCAGCGAAGAAACAGAGGTTACATTAAACCCAAACATTTCTTTATATTGGAATTAATTTGGGAATAATCTCTTGACACATAATGCTTTAGGGATGACAAGACCTACTAGTTTTTTTATTAATCTTTTTCAAAGCGCCCCGCAATAACGGATCATTTCACCGTATCTGGGGTTTGAATAAATTAATATCCAACTGTTTAATACAGGATTGATTTGGATTAGGTGAAGATTATTAAATACATGATTGAATGTACTTTTAGTGTGTGATTCTACCTTAGTGGGCCACCATTTACTTTGACTATTGCGAAAATTCGAGTCCAATTTTGGATAAAACAGCTGTAAATTTCAATGACATTGGCAGTAAACATGATCAGGCTGATACCAGTCAAACTCAGATTGTCATCAAATATTTCCCCACAAAATTCACGCCAAATACATACATACTTATTTATGGATACGCTTACTTTCAGTCTAGATATATATTTTGTTGAAATCTTGATACATTTTAAATAATATAAGAGGGAAAAATTTGTTTGCCTTCACCGGGATTCGAACCGGGGACCTTTGGGTTACAGGCAGCACACTACAGACTGAGCTACGGAAAAAAATCGGAAGCATCTTATATTTAAATACATATAATCAGCACACTGAGGTACCATAATTTCACCTAAATCGATGTTTATACCTTAATGTTCCTATTTTGCTTATTACAATCAGAAGATCCAATCATGGAATAAAAGTACAAAGAGAGACCCGATTCACTTATCGGTAGCATTTGATATATTAATAGATCCCGATCAACAGTAAATGTTGACAACCCAAGTCTGTAGTTATTTGCTGTTGAATTTTGTCTTGTCAAAATTTAACGACCGAGGTTATGGCTTAGTGTTTAGCGTGTGCGATAATTAATACTTCTTCGATGCGCCGTTCACGGGACTGAGTTCGCTTGCCGACTATTAGGTATATGGGCAAGACACGATGCTGCTTCGCCAATCGCGAGGGTGGTATTAACGAGGTTTTCATCCCGGTCTTTCACTGTAATTAGACACGGAACAGTGTACGAGAAGGAAGCAATGCATCGTCATATAAGTGAAATACTCTCGAGTAAAATGTTAAAGCACAGTCAAACAAACAAATCAAAGTGTAACAGTTTGGAAAACTTAAAACTTGTCTAATCAAAAAGCAAATCCAATAATGTGAAGAGAATCCAATTTGAAATACCGTTTAACAGAAAACGTGTTAATTGATTAGTACATCGTTACAGCAGCTTAAATACTTTCTCTGGCGTCCGTTCAATCCAATTGATCATATACTGGATTCTAATGCGGTTCGTATTTCAATCAGATTATCTGCATCTTTGTTCCCATTTCTGTTTGAAATTCGACTGTATTTGCGACAGATCCTCATGGCGTTCTCAGTTTCGTTTGACAGGTTGACATTACAAAACGTGAATTTCTTTTCACAATAGCCAGACTCGGAAATGACACAGAGAGGTACATAGAGGCAACACATTTATTCTATCGATCAGAAATAAATGCAATGAAATATTTAATAACTATAGCAATAAATTCTACTTGGTACAAGTATAGTACAGCAGACAGATTGTTACGTTTATTTAATTCATTGAATACCTACAGTAATTGCACGTAAATGACGGCATTTCATCCCAACATTGGCACACCTACGCACAAATTCCATCCAGCAAGAGATGTCAATGTCCCGTATGTAGCAGACAGTGTAGTAAATACTGTTCAGCAGTTTTAAAACTAAACCCTTAGTTGTGGAATCCAATTTGAAATACGGATTGACAGAAAGCGTATTATGCGATAAGTGCAGCATAACTGTACCTTTAATCCTTTCATCCACAGTCGTCCGTTCAATCCAATTGATCATCAAATCGATTCTATAAGCGGTTTGTATTTCAACCTGACTAGCTGCCCTTTTGTTCCCATTTCGGTCTGAAATTCGACTGGAATGCGACAGATGTTCCTGGCGTTCTCAATTTCGTTTGACAGTTTGACATTACAAAACGTGAATTTCTTTTCACAATACCCAGAGACTCGGAAATGCCTCAGAGAGGTACAGAGAGGCAACACATTTATTCTATCGATCAAAAATAAATGGCTAAATTTTATTTAATAACAATAGCAATATATTCTACTTGGGACAAGTATAATTCAGCAGCACATATTGTTCGTTTTTTTAATTCATTGAATAACTAAGGTAATTTCACGTATATGACTGTATTTCAAACCAATATTTGCACACAGACGCGGAAATTCTATCCAACAAACCACGTCGATGTCCCGTAGGTAGCAGACAGTGTAACAAAACATGTTCAGCAGTTTTAAAACTAAACTCTCAGTTGTGTTTAGCATTTAACGTTGCCTGCCTGTTCAGTAGGTTTACGCTGAAAGAGGTATATTTATTTCCAAACAAATATAATGCTATATTATCGTGCTTAGTTCATATGGTATGCCAAAACGGAGGTAAGTATGCGTGGTTTTAACAAGGATTCATCATGGTTTTTCTAGTCTAAGAAGTGAAGAGGACAATCCATCAGCATATAATTGAAATTCCCTTGAGTACAACTCTTAAACCCAATCAAACAAACAAATCAAAATTTTACAGTTTTAAAAACCTTAAGACCTATCTAATTAAAAAGCAAATTAAAGCGAACAGAATCCAATTTGATTTGTTTGTTTGTTTGTTTGATTGATGATTAACGTCGTACTGAAGGGTATTTCACTTATATGACGACGGACAAAAATGCAAAACATCACAAACAAAATTGCTTCCCGTTACCATTTAGCTCTGAGAACACCAGGGCAACAGAAAGCAACCTCTTTTCTCGCCTCTTACGATCGACCGAGGAAGCCGGTGGAGTATTCTGCAGGGCCATGACCCACCCGCTCCCTCACGGGGCGAATCCAATTTGAAATACAGATTTACAAAAAACGTATTGTGCGATAAGTGCACAATAACTGTACATTTAATCCTTTCACCCACATTCGTCCGTTCAATCCAATTGACCATCAAGTGGATTCTATAAGCGGTTTGTATTTCAACCAGACTAGCTGCCCCTTTATTCCCATTTCTCTTTGAAATTCGACTGGAGTGCGACAGATGTTCATTTCGTTCTAAATTTTGTTGACAGTTTGACATTACAAAACTTGAATTTCTTTTCACAATAGCCAGAGACTCGGAAATGCCACAGAGAGGTATAGAGAGGTAACCCATTTATTCTATGGTTCAGAAATCAATGCCTTAATGTTATTTAATAACTATAGAAATAAATTCTACTTGGGACAGCGGCAAATATTGTTCGTTTTTTTAAATTCGTTGAATAACTAAGGTAATTTTACGTATATGACTGCATTTCAAACCAATATTTGCACCAAGACGCAGACATTCCATCCAACACACCACATTGATGTCCCGTATGTAGCAGACAGTGTAACAAAAAATGTTCACCAGTTTCAAATCTCAGCCTATAGTAATGTTTAGCATTTTAAATAAAATGCCTGTTCCGGAGATCTACGTTGAGAGAGGTTAATCCATTTCCAAGACAACATTATACTAAGTTTTCGAGCTTAGTTCATCTGGTATACCATGATGATGGGAAGCACATTTGAGAAAGATAACAGATAACATCATGCCCAGACCTGACCTAAGAAGCATTCTCCCAGACTACATGGATGAATGACTGATATGGGTGAATTTTCAATTCCTGAGGACATGGCTAAACGACCAAATATGGGTGTCTTCAATTCCAATCGTAGGAAAGAGTGATCCATGCCCTGCTCTGACAGAAAAAGCGTTTTATCGTAAGGACATGGCTAAATTATGAGGCCTTCTCCCTGGGGACATGGCTAAAAGATCGAATCTGATTGAGTCTTCAATTCCAAAAGTAGGAAAGAATGATTAATGTCCAGTCCTGACAGAAGATGTCTTTCCCAGAAGACATGGCTAATTGGCCGATATGGTTGAATCTTCAATTCCAATAGTAAGAACGAATGATCGATGACCAGCTCTGACCAAATTTGTGTCTCCACTAGGACATGGCTTAATGACCGATATGGGTGAGTCTTCAATTTCAATAGTAGGAAAAAATGATCGTTGACCAGCTCTGACCAAAGTTGTCTCAGAGAGCTTGCTACATATAAATAAAGGTACAACGTTCGTGTTGACGATAAATTGAACTTTAATTCCCGGTCACAATTCATATAAAAAACAGAGGAATTTAAATTAACGATTCACAGTTCGAAATGCCCTACTAATGCACTCTCTCTCAAGTTCACCACTTCTATAGTTCTGAAAAAACTTTCTCCGGAAACCTTAGTCCTAAATACTGTATAATATGATCTTGTATCCCTATCAGTCATTGTTGTAGTAACTGAAATTCACTGTCTTGTAATTGTTTTTGTGATGTTTGACTTGATTGTCCTTCAGCTGTTTCACCAGGCATTATGTAAGATTTTAATTGGATTCTTAAGTCTTTACCTGTCCATGGCATATCAGGACCTTTGTGTATTTCCAAGGCTACAATACTATCTTTGTGTAATTTGGATAAGAACATGCTAACAAAGATTTAAGCATTTATGTCTTGCTTGTTAGCTTCGAGTGAACGAAGACAGGTTTCGATCTTATCATACAGATGTCTAAGGTTACCTATGTTGTTGTTGGATACAGGCAAGTTCATAAATTCGCTATACAGAGAACTAATATTTGTTTGCTGATTTCCATATCTTTCTTTCAAAAGGTTTACTGCTACTCTGTAGTTTCCATTGCTTACAGATACGTCAGAAATTGTTGTTAATGCTTCACACATTAAACATGATTTTAAGTAGGTAAGCTTTTCCACTTCAGAAAGATAAGAGTTGAGATGAATAGCATGGCAAAAGAGTCCTAAAATTAACACCAGGACAAAATGTTTCCATTAAAAGAAGGCATGTCTAATACAAGCAATCGCACTGGCGATAGAGATTATGATTGCCGTTGTAATTGTAGCTGTTCTAAATGCAGTTGTTGGGCGGAAATTAGTTACAGTGTTTGTAACTGAGTTTAAATTTGCATCTCGGTTAATCTGTCTAAATGTCTTTCAAATCAGTTTTTTCTGGACGTAAGTGGGATTTACGGTCACATAATTCAGGTTAAAACACGTTTAATTCGGCAATGGCTTCCAAAACATTTTCAAGAAAGTCAGTTAAATTATTTTCTTCGGCCTCAAAGGATAGTTGTTTTCTGTTACATTCAGACTCAGTAATGGCTGCTAACAATTTATCATATGCATTTTCAAACTTTGTATGAAAGCTTAGATCTTACCCCGTTTATCCGACGTATTTCCCGATCCAGATGGCCGTCCTCTATCCCCCATTGAAGAAGTGGAGGTATTTTATCCAATTCACGTCGAAGTAAATTTTGATATATGGTTTCAAGTCCCTTCAAGTCGGATAAAAACATATTTAATAAAGGTACGATTCACTTCCCAAATACGTTGAGCAGATGATAAATTCCGTTCGTGAATTCCACTTTAGGAAATTCCCAGTTGATTTAATCTATCCCACGTTGTCCTCACGATGATTTCCAAGGATAAGTTAAAGTTCAAAAATTTTGTAGCGAGAGCTTGCTACATATAAATAAAGGTACAACGTTCGTGTTCACGGTAAATTTAACTTTAATTCCTGGTCACAATTCATACCAAAAACAGAAGAATTTAAATTAACGATTCATTGTTCGGAATGCTGTACTAATTCACTCTCTCTCAAGTTCTCCCCTTCTATAGTTCTGAAAAAACTTTCTCCAAAAACACTAGTCCTAAATACTGTCCCAAACAGGTTACCATTTATCTCTCTCCAGTAGTTCAGTTCAGAATTGATCGTGCTGCCTGACACGAAGGGTAATGATAGAATCACAAGATTTGATAAATCCAATTAAGTGGAGATATAATTATATTAAACAAACGGAACAAAATATTAATGAGAATTAAATTGCGTGTTTCGGGACAAGCTCCGACCTAACAAGCCTTTCCCCTTAAAACATGGCCTAATGACCGATATGAGTGATCCTTCAATCCCAACAGAAAGAAAGAATGATCAGCTCTGACCTAAGAAGCCTTTCGCCTGAGGACATTGCTCAATGACCGATATGGGTGAGTTTTCAATTTAAAAAAGTAGGAAGACATATACAATACCCGATATGGGGGAGTCTTCAATCCCAACAGTAGGAAAGAATGATCAGTGCCCAGCTCTGACTTAAGAAGCATTTCCCCTGAAGAAATATAAAATGACTGATATGGGGAGCCTTCAAACCCGACAGTAGGAAAGAATGATCAGAACCCTGCCCTGGCTTATGAAGCATTTCCCCTAAAGACATAATTATAAAATGACCGATATGGGTGAGTCTTCAATTCTGACAGTAGGAAAGAATGATCAGTGCCCAGCTCTGACTTAAAAAGCATTTCCCATGAGGACATATAAAATGACCGATATGGGGGAGACTTCAATCCCAACAGTAGGAAAGAATGGTCAGAGCCCAGCTCCGACCTAAGAAGCCTTTGTCTGGGGACAAGTATTAATGACAGATATTGGTGTATGTAATTTCAACAGTAGCAAATAATGGTCAGTGTCCAGCTCTGACCTAAGAAGCCTTTCCCCTGAGGACATTGCTAAATGCCCGATATGGGTGATGAGTCTTTAATTTCATTAGTAGAAATTTCATTAGTAGAAAATGATCGATGACCAGCTCTGACCAAAGATGTCTCTCCATGAAGTCATGGGTAAATCGCCGATATCGGTGAGTCTTCAATTCCAATAGTAAGAAAGAAAAAACAATGCCCATCCCAGACAGACGAAGCCACCCCTGGCAACATTGCTAAATGACCGATATGGATGAATCTTCAATTCCAATAGTAGGAAATAATGATCAATGCCCAGTCCTGACATAAGTTGTCTTTCCCAGAAGAAATGGCCTAATGACCGATATAGGGGAGTCTTCAATTCCGATAGTAGGAAAGAATGATCAGTGACCAGGTCTGACCAAAGTTGTCTTTTTATGAGGACATGTCTTAATGATCGATATAGTTGAGTCTTCAATTTCAACAGTAGGAAAAAACTATCAATGCCCATCACTGACTTAAGAAGCCTTCCCCCAGAGGATATGGATAAATGGAGGAGTCCTCACTTCTAATTGTAGGAAAGAGTGATCGATGCTAAGCTCTGACCGAAGATGACTCCCCTGAGGGCATGGATAAATGACCAATATGATTGAGTCTTCAATTCCAACAGTAGGAAATAATAATCAATGCCCAGTCCTGACAGAATATGTCTTTCCCAGAAGAAATGGCTTAATGACCGATATGGGTGAGGTTTCAATTTCAGTAGTAGGAAAAAATGATCGATGACCAGCTCTGACTAAAGTTGTCTCTCCATGAGGACATTGCTAAATGACCGATATGGATGAGTCTTCAATTTT
>JARFOD010042714.1:0-23578 GCA_031763545.1 Mopalia muscosa | reverse complement strand
CTGTATTTGTGTCAGTCGTCATATAAGTGAAATACCCTTGAGTACGACGTTAAACACCAATCAAACAAACAAACAAATCTTATCATAAAGCCACCCTTAATATTCTTATGGTATGTGGAAAAATGTTTTGTTCTCAAAATGAAAAACTTCTGTTCACTGCAATGGTTGCCTTGTTTTCCTCTTGACTTGTGTCTGCGATTTCACCTTTATGAGTAATACAAACTATACTTCTTGTGTTTAGTAAAATAGCAGTACAAGTTAATATTTATTTAGGGCTATTTTCTAGGATTACCCCAATAATGCTTCTTTATAAATCATTGATATTAGAATACTCCAATGGGTTTCTGGTTAATGCTATGATTTCGAAATATTCTCTTTGAAATTGATCCTTGGACCATGCTATTTCACTAACGAGGATATAACATGTATGTTAACACATTTTGTTTATTTTATGGAGCCCTCGAATAACAGTAAGAGTTCTGTCAAAAGCATTGGTATTTAGAAATTTAATTATATTCCATATTATTTCAAAAGCTGATCAGAATTTCACTCTTTGTTATACATTTGTGTACTTTAGGACGCTCAATGTGCGTTCATATAGTACTATTTTTATCAATGAACATAATTTTTGGGCGTAGATCCTGAATTCCTTATTCTTTCTTGTTAGGATCTGAGAAGGAGGTTTACGTAGGAATCCACGGGGCTGGCCTGTCTAAATCCACTCGTGGAAGATCTTCCTTGACTGCTAGCCCAGGGCATTCCTATCAAAGCCATTCCTCGGCCTTTGATTATGAAGACCACAGGATAGATGTCCTGCAGCGGAAGAGTCGAATTGTAAATATTGCCGATAAATCTCACACCACTATCAAACATCTAGTGGCTGCCCTGGGCCAAGTCGAGTGGTGGTTGAAAGAAAGTCCACGAAATGAGTTTCGAAAAATTGAAGATATTCCACCGGAACAGCTAAACGATTACCTGGCAGATTTCTTTGCTGCATCTAAAAAAATAAACGGTGAAGATTTTGGCGCGACATATTTCGCCCGTCTCCGTAGCAGCTTAGAAAGGCACCTTAAAGAACATGGTTATCCAGCTTCGATTGTTAAATCTGCGTTATTTTTTAAAAGTCAAAAAGCTTTCAGGAAAAAGCTCAAGACTCTAAATGAACAGTATATCACTGGTCAAATACTTCAGGAAAGCCAAGCTATACATGGAATGTTTGAAAATACTTCTAAGATGGTTGATCACTACCAAAACATTCTAAATGTTACCCCTGAATGTGTAAAGAAAGAAACTGGGATTGAAACTACTAATGAGCTGCCTGTTTCAGAAGAGAAAAATAGTTAAAAATATGTGACATTCTATGTTATAATCTGTATCTTATTTCATCTTGGTGGCAAAACTGTGCAAAATAGTTTTTCAGTTTGTCAGACACAATCATTGGTTTGTTTAACCAGTGAAAGATTTGAGGACACTAGCCTTAAATGTATACAATTATCTTGTTTAATACTATCCTTTCCTTTTTAATGAACATGAACATTATGACTGATTAAAATCCGTATACTTTCCTTTTTAATAAACATGAACATTATGACAGTTATGATTTAATGGCAGTATCCTTTTGTTTATTAATAAACATTATGGCTGTATCATTTCCTTTTGTCTATGAACTTTGCGAAAGTTGATGATTAAAGGCTGTATCCTATTGTTTTTCAATCAAATTATGGCTGTATCATATCTTTTAATTTATGAGCATTTTGGTCGTCTATAATTAAAGGCCATATCCTTTCATTTTTAATGCTCCAAACATTAGGATGTTAGTTTGACAACTGTTTGTACTAATTTGAGTAATTAGGGTTCAAGTGTTACACTTTAGCAATTTATACGATCATACTCCCTATAGCCAGTGTCTGCGGCTATATCATTTGTGCTGATATTTGGAAATCTTTTGGTCGGAAAGAAATGACATTGTGAATCAATATTGAAAAAAGGACAAAAATTAACACATCATTAAACTTTGATACAATCGAATGGTTAGTATATGCCTTCATGGACTAGGTACCAAGTGTATATTATCTTCCATACAATTCATCAATCAGTATGTGCCTTTGTAGACTAGGTACCAAGTTCCGACATTTTTTTATATAAACATTTGTGACAATGATTCCAAGTCAACTCTAAAAATTACATGCAATTGTGTGTTTTTTTGTTTTTTTTAAAAATAAGAATCTTTGTGTTTTATTAGCTTATATTGTTGCATCATTTGTTTGATATAATTTGCCCTTCTGTTTAACTTTACAATAAAAAATGAACAGAAATATTTGCTATACAATAAAAACTCTCTTCCTTGTAATATGTTTGGTGCAAAGCATGCAACCAGACTTAAATATTGGATACACAAGGCCAAATCTGGTTAAAAAAAAAACATGTAGAGTCCATCCGATTAGCTATGGTAAAGTAACTTTTTAGTCGATTGTAAATTTTGGTAACCGCGTAAAATGCAAGCCATAAATCAAAATATTTGTAATCATTGTGGTCTTTACCATGCTTATTACTCAGAAGTCCAGTTCAAATAAGGAAACCAGTCCGCCTCGCGGCCTTTGATTAGTGGTAGCATGTGTATGTACATATAGTCTGATTTATCGTTCATGGGTTCATGGGTATATAAGTGAGTCCCGCAATATAATTCTAACAATCATGGTGAGGGGGTGTTTGAGAATTCCTCTTGGTTTTCCATTGTAAGCAAGGGGCAGTGTGAAGTGAACAATCTGTCATCATATAAGTGAAATACCCTAGAGTACGACATTAAACCCCAATCGAATAAACCAACAAACAATCAAATTAAGTAATTGCTTATTTTGTATGGATTTAGTAAACCAGCAGAACAAATTTATGAAATCAAATAAATTTCGACCACCTAGGTGACTGGAGACCGGTGCAATTTCACAGTACTACTTGTACCCCAGGACAAACTGAACAAAAAAAAAGAGTGATTATGCAGAATGTGTTATTTTAATTTAATCATTATTTTTGCAATTTAAGATAAAAAGTCCAAATATTGGAATATGGTAATGAGTATTTTCCGAATTTTTTCGTATTATGATTGCAGTTAATTTAGGGGTCGAGTAGTTTAGTGAGCTCGAAGCAAACTTCCATTCAGTATTTGCTTCTTGATCTTACAGATATTCCTGGACTTTCTTCTCCGCGTTTAATGACCCATTCATCCATGGCCAGATTCCGACCTGAGCTTGACCAGCGCAAAGGCAGGATTATTAACATAAAGGATAAACCAATCTCCTCACGAGCCCACCAGCTGGCAGCCCTGGGCGTTGTGGAGCGATGGCTTCGTGAAAACCACCCTCATGAAACGAGACAAATTGAACACATGAGCCCTGTGGACCTTGATAACTATTTCACTGACTTTTTTCGCACAATTACTAAACCAGGTGGGGAGGAATATGGGGTTTCGTACATATCCTCTTTGCGCTCCAGACTTGAACGACATCTGAGAGAACATGAATATCCTTGCTCAATTATACGGTCTAGGGAATTTCACAAATCGCAAGTTTCTTTTAAAAAGAGAGTCCAATCCTTAATGATTTTGGCCAAAGGATCATTTTCACCACAGAAGAATATTTCGTTTTGAAACAAATCAGACCTCTTGTCACAGTTAGATGTTATGGGTTTATATTAAGTATAATCAATTTGTCCACAAAATCCATGAATCTCAGTTAGACCTACAAAGCAGATTCAGTTTCAATGAATACAAAATATATATAGATATATTTTCGAGGGAAATGTGCAACTTTTTTTGATATGGTTTATATACCAAAGTTGACTTGACCTGGAACTGTTTTTAGTTGTTAGCTGTGATAATGTAGTTTAATAAACTTCTACATTCTTAAGGCCTGTGAGGGAACGGGTGGGCCATGGCCCTGCAGAATACTCCCTGGGCTTCCTCGGTCAATCATAAAAGGTGAGAAAAGAGGTTGCTCTGGTGTTCGCAGTGCTAAAGGGTATCAGGAAGCAGATCTGTTTGTGATGCCATTTACGAGGTTTCATTTCGGTTTTCCACCATAATAAAGCTGTGTATAATGTGAAGTGGACAATAACATATAAGTGAAATACCTTTGAGTACGATGTTAAACACCAATCAAACACACGAACAAAACGAGCAACATGCCTTGGCATCACCTACACTTATTATTCACAATAAGATGAGCACCACTTTAAGCATACTACTGCAGGCCAAGATGTTGGCTGTTGTCTACGGAGGAAAGTTCGTTTTATATTATGTGTCCCTTTCTGTTTACATTAAACTTTAAAGACCTTTCAATTTGGTAGCCCATTTTAATGCTCTGTGTGCTTTTGTGTTTGATAATAACAGTGCTTAAATTTATGTTCTTTGCTTTGTTTTTGGTACCTCTTGCTTGGTCTACATGAAAAAATACCCCTCAAATAAAAATGAGTACCGTCATTGAATCTTTTGCGTTAATTTCTTTCTCAGAAATTTGGAAAACGCCACTAAGACCGGGTCTACCTGAAAGTGAAATCGACTTCCGGGGGAATCCATCATCAGGCAGTGTAAACCATGCTGGGTCATACATGTTAAATCAGCCAATCTCTTCATTGGGAACGGGGGCTTTAAAGGGTCGCATCCTGAATTTAGCCTCAAAATCCCAGACTACAATCAAGATGATGTCAGCTTGCGTCGGTGCTGTTGAGCGTTGGTTATGTTCTTCAGAATTTAACGATACTCGATACATTGAGAACATCCCTCCGGAACAGTTAAATTATTATTTAGAACAATTTTTTAGTCATGGCAGAAAACCAAACGGAGATCAGTATGGTGCCAAATATTTGTTAGTGGTGCGGTCGTGTCTGGAGCGCTATTTAAAGGACCATCAATACCCCTGTTCAATTGTACGATCCATTCAATTTGAGAGCAGCCGACTAGCCTTCGAAACAATCGTTAAAACAAGAGGCGTGAAAGTGAAGTAACAACTTAGGTTAATAGAATTTGTACTCTGGATGGCATTTCATTTTTTAAATTTTTTACGAATGTGTTAGTTCATGACTCATTTGTATAGGATGTCTATGGTCTGCCGATGGCAAATTGGTTTTAATCTGATAAAATGCTATCCATTATTGCTTTGGAGAATGTGAATATCCCAGTCTCAAAATTTAGCTGGAATGATCAGTTAACAATTTTTTGGATGTCATAGTGGGAAGGTTCCTTTAGGCGTATTAATTTATCATTTAATTATAGAACCAGTTGTGTGTTTGTGATTGTTAAAATCTTGTGTTTAACAAAACATTAATAAGTTGACCTGAATCAATACAAATTTGTGAACGTTTGTATCCCATTCTGTTGTGAAGTGAAGATTGCAATAAAGCTTTTAAGTGGAATTTAAAAAGTGGGATAGTCACATGCATGTTATAGTATTTTGATTAGTTTCAGTTCAGTTTCAATGTGTTAAGCTCATTGCTCATTAATTAGCAACTGCAAGTAAAAAATCAAGATAGAGCATGGAATTTGTTACATCTTTCAGATGTTTTACCGAATTTAGAAACTTTACTATGGTAGCCCGTATCCCAAAGTAAATTTCGCATATGTGTTAATTTTAAATATGTTGAAAATCTATCGACCATCAACTGTGTGTTTTACAAGAGCCGCATTATTCAAATAGCAGTTGAAAACCTGTACATTGAAGTTTTGGTTTCTTTCTCAGTGCTTTGGAATCAACTCGCCGATGAAACCCGAAGATCCAGTTGGTCGTCCTCTGATTCTCACTCACTTCAGGATTTTCAAAGGGTCTCAGGATCAATTGACCATTTTAGTCCCCCTACAGACAAGGACCGTTTTAAGAATTGCACAACCAATTCCGCGAACACCCTGAAAATGATTTGTGCTGTTGTGAATACATTTGAACGTTGGCTGAAGCAATCTTATGCTCCTGAAAACCGACACATAGAAAATATGCCTCCCGAGGACCTAGATAATTACTTGGAACAGTTCTTCCGCTACGGAACTAAACCAAGTGGGGAACAGTACACCCCAAAATATTTGCTAGTGGCTCGTTCATACTTACAGCGTTTCTTGAAAGACCAGCAGTATCCATTCTCTATTGTCCGGTCAAGTTGTTTTCTTAAGAGTCAATTGGCCTATAGTGATAAAATAAAAACTGTATGCAAATTAGGAGCTGAACCTGGTATGAGCCAGAAGTTGAGTTAAATCCTTCAAACTTGCAAAAGAAAGACAATTTTGTTTGGGTCCACATCATTGGATCTTGGGTCTCTTCCCTATTCTCCTATTCTGTAGTCACCTTTGGCCCCAATACTCCAGTTAAACAGCATAATGACTTGTTAATGTGAAGTCCACAAATAGAGTAAAAAAGACAGATATGCACATATTAATCTGAAATACAAAACACAATTTAAATGATTCCGGGTGCAAAACTCAATTTTCAATATTGCCAGGTACATTATAATTCGACAGATATCTGAAATTTGGTGGGGGAATCAAATCGCAAATCAACAGTTCGCCAATTAAGACCTGCATTATGTATATATTTTTAGAGCTGGAGCCAGAGTTCTCTGTTCTTGGATCACGTAGCCAGAGTCTGCTTTCGGGGCCAATTTCTCTTGTTGCTCCTACAAATTTGAGAGTTCAACAGATGACTGAAAGGATTCATGACAGAAAGATTATTCCGAATTCTTCGCTGAATCATATAAGGGCTGCAGTGAGCAACATTGAACGCTGGCTCAAAACCCAGAAAGAGTATCGTAAAATTGAGACTATACCACCAGCAGAACTGGATCACTATCTCTGTTCCTTTTACGAAACCGCCAGGAAACCCTCAGGACAGCTCTTTTCCGCGAAATATTTACATGTGTTTAGATCTAGTCTCGAGCGCTATTTAAAAGGGAATGCCTATCCTTGTTCTACAATCCGGTCCAGTGCTTTTGTGAATTCTAATAGTGCATATTTTGCTTACAAAAGAAGGTATTATGGAATTGTAGAGGATGCTTCCAGCCTTTAGGTTGTGGTGTGTTGATACTTAGAAACTCTGAAAGAATATCACTGCACATGTTGCTGCTACCTTGTGGAATAATATAGATTTATGTTCAAACATTTTTTGTCTAATACCTCCTTAAAGGAGTGATGTTTATGCTAAATATTTCATCTCTAAATAGTTATCAGTTTGCAGCAAGTCTCTAGAAAGAGGATTAGTCATTAAACCGGATTAAATCGCTAATAGAGGATTAGAGATTGACCATTAACATGGTGTGACAACCTCTAATACAGGATTAAATTTAATAGCGCGTTTAGCCACTGGTGCCATAATCACAAACATGTATGCTATTAAATGAGGCCTGAACTTGTGTTTTACTTTAAATAACCATTTACTTTATCCGGCTTTGACCCTCATGCAAAGGCTTCCAGGGAGGTTAGTTTTCATTTTTAATAATAATAATTATAATAATTGAACTTTATTTTAAGAGGGTTGAAAAAACTCAGTCGACAGATAGTTGATCTTTCCCGATGCTCTCCTAACTCTCACACACACTCACATGCAAAAACTAACAGAGATAAGAATCTATCATACAAATTTTGAAGTACATGTTTGTTTGTTTGTTAATGATAATGAGTGAATTAAATCCTATATTAAATTCACATTTAGATATTTCAATTAGCTGTGTTAGTTATTCCATCATTTCAAGAATAAAATCTTATTTTTCTCGTAATTTTACTTATTATATATATTCTTGGAGCAAATGATCCATAATGATAAACTAGCAAAAATAATCATATTTTAATTAATAATAGGAGACTACGTGTAGGCTTATCTCAGCTCTGTGTTCTGATTCATACAAGGAATGTAAGAAGCTACAAGCTAAGAAATTTTGATGACTAACACCAAACTTGAACTGACATGCTTTGTTTATTTGCAACATGTGCTTATGTTATGTGCAGGGGTCGTATGGAAATTTTTTTTTCATTAACTCAATTTGATATTACCTAAAACTAAAATATTTTTTGCGCTCTTTCCTTTACTTACTTTTCATCCTCAATTAAATAACACCAACTTGTTGGTGGATGATGGAGGAAATATGTTTGTCATTTACTGTAAATTCTGAATTTTATATAGCTTGCCAGTGGCCAAAAGAAGCCAAAACTCAATTTGCCGTTATTTTTCATCAGGGTATTTCCAATGAAAAAGTGTCTATAAAAAAACCCTGTATGTGTTAGATTTCACTAATGTAAACCTAATGAGCTAGGAAAGTGTAGTTTGAGCGGAATAACCTTAAGGATAAAAAATGTAATGAAACGAACTACATGTAACTGAGGCCCTAAAAATTCTTCACCCTGTCTTCTGTAAGCTTATAACCTTTAGGCAGTGTGGTGTCCGCCGGTCCTTGTGACAACTTGTTTTTCAAAACTTTTAACGTGCAGAAGATGCATGTACATGTAGGAAAACTGTAAAACACCCAGTTGCTTTAAAAAGTGAAGGAAATGGACCATTTTGGACTCCATACTTTTGATTTTTGGCTAAACCCCTGGTCTTCAGTGACTTTTTCTTCCAATTTTATGAATTGTATAGGGCTATAAGTGAAGGAATGAAAGTATGGAGCAAGATAATAATAAGAAATTTGCAAAGAAATTCATGCAAATCACATTCTGTCTGCAGGCGCCAGCTTGGACCACTTTGCCGGTGTCCATCGAAGCGAGTTTATGGGACCTTCAGCAATAGAAGAAAGTCCAGGTTTGCGATTGACGGATCAGGCAGTCAACACTCGCCGCAAGTCCATTGCAACTGTTCGTACATTTCAACAGTGGCTGCTCATAGTGTCCCAAAATAAGGACACTCGAGCAATAGAAACGATACCTGTCCATGAATTGGACGGCATTTTGGCAGAGTTTTTTCGAACAGCAAAGAAACATCATGGGGGTGAATACTTACCAAATTCATTTTCGTCATTAAGGTCGGGTCTTGAGTGGCACCTAACTGATAAAAAATACCTTTATAAAATAAAGACATCACCACAATTCAGCCAAGCAAGAAAGGCTTTCCGTATCCGAAAAGATGAGTTGCAGAAAATTAACCCAGAATTTCAAACCAGTTTTCCACCATATTTAAACAGAGATCAGCGTGAAATTGACAATCCAAAACCATATAATTGAAAAAACCCATGAACATGGCATAAAACCGAATTGAATAAACATTTATTGACAGAACTTTATCCTATATGAATTACGTAGTTTGGATGTGGTTGGATGAATTTTTTCACTCCCTTTTCCATGATGAGATCCAGATTAACATGTAAATTGTTTTTTTAGACTTCATTTATGCTTTCCATTTATCTTAGAGAACTGTATGTAAGCAAGAAATGGGAATTATGAATAAAACCTTTTTATATTACTGTCAGTGCTTACTGCTTCGATGTGGTTGTAACTTTAACAATATGTTGGAGTTAAGTGGTGGGATTTCTCTTCAAGAAGTGTAATACTTGTAAAGGGGATTAGCCAGAAATCAAAGCTATGGTGTTCAAAGTGGTTATTTGGCATCACTTTTTAAGTAACTGGGTTTTCCTATATTCTGCATCTTAAATTCTCTAAAAACAACTGTTCAGGGTGTCTATCGGACGGATGGACACCCCTTTGCCTAAGCTCTGGTACATGTATTTAAATAATAACCTGTATTAGGAGTAGCTATAATCGTGGTAAATGCCAAATCCGACACACTTTTATGCTAAAATGTCACTAAGGCTACAAAATAACTCAATACTGTCATAATTTATTTTAATCCCTAAAGATATAAATATTTTGGCGAACACTTATCCTATATTGCATAAAATTGGTAGTTTTTTAAAAGAATGCCCAAGCAACGAACCCCTTAAACATCTAACCATATTACACTATCTTGGTAAGACAGGATTAACTCTTTTTTTTTTTTTTGCTCACTATTTCTGTGGCATGGTGTGGATACATAGCTACATATTTTATTCATTTTTTGAAATGAATATGAGTTGACCTTGGACAATCTGTAACTTTGGCTGATCTTCCTTTTCTCACCAGTGTATCGGAATTTCCTGGCGGGGGACAAGGGATGCAGACAATGGGACAGAAGAATTTCGATATCTTCACATTCGAACACACTCTCTGCCACAGATGTATCCGACCAAAGACCTACCCAGCAATCTTTACCAAATGTTGTACCGACTACATCTCCTATGGAAACTACATGTACAGTGTCACATTCCAGCGTTAAAAACATGCAAAAGTCTCTAAATCGTTTTGAGGAATTTCTGCGATCCAAAGGATGCAAAGAAACTCGGAAACTATACGAGATACCTCCTGCGGAGCTTAACACTTACCTTTGTGACCTATTCATTAATGTACACAAAGTAGACGGCACACCCTACTCTCTTAATTCATTGATAGCACTCCGCACAGGCCTGGAGCATTACTTAAAGTCCAACAGTTATTCCTACTCCATCACAACCTCACCGGAATTCTTGCAATGTCAGCTAAATTTTAAAATCAGAAAAGAGACGCTCAAACAAAAAGACTTGAATAACAAGAAATACAATAACTATATGTAATGGGAGATGTTTTTTATGTTACATGTAGTTCAAAGTAGATTTTAGACAAAAGAACAACAAAATTAAACAAAACTAATCCTGCGAATTTTCCATCTTACGGCTTTCAAAATTTTCAGGTTAGGCTTTTATATTTTTATTATGGTTTTAAAATGTATCCGAAGAGTAAAAGAAAAAACAAATTCATCTTTTCATAATTTTTGTGTGGATAATAAAAACCAATAAGTTTTAAGATATCAATGATGATGATTTATGTCCCAATTCTTTGTGGTGAGGTTTTAATTTTTTTGTTTTTTTCTCTTTTTTTTGCCAATCACTAACAAAATGTTAAAATGTTTTTATTACATATTTCCTGCTCAAGTTCCAATTTTTGATTTTGAGATTTTGAAAACTAACAAAATGGTCGGGTTAAAGCTATTTTATACAAGTTTTGTTTTTTGCAATTAAGTTTTTTTTTTTTTTTTTTGGGAATTGACTTGTTACAAGCATGAAGCCAATATGATACATTTTAACACAAATTAGGTATTTTTTTTTGTATTTTATACCTCGGTGACATTAAAAAAAAAATGCAAAATAGGTATAATTTTTGATTACCAATATTTGAATTTTATCCTATCTTCTATTGCTTCACTAGTACATTTTATGTATTTTACATTCCTTTCAAACTCAGACCTATTCAAAGGCCAAGGATGTAACGGAGATCTTGGGGAACGGAAACAACCTTTGTTTGGTGAAGGACGATTTAGGCGTCAAATTACAAATGTCAATATGGTATCCAGTTACGATGCTTACTGTGGCCTTAACCTACCCAGAACTTCGTCATTTTCAGGCAAAAAGCCTTCATATTCAACAGTGAACAATTCATCTAGCGCTGTTAACATATTGGAAACTTGGCTACGAGAAGGACCATTTCAGGAAAAGCGTAAAGTCCAGTCTTTGCCATCGGCTGAATTGGACACTTATTTAGCTGGATTTTTCTCAACAGTACGGAAGAAAGATGGCGGGGAGTACTCCATGAACTCTTTAAAATCACTCCGAATCGGCATCAGCCATCACTTACAAACTTGTGGTTACCCTTACTGTATAACTGATCGTAACCATTTCCCAATTAGTCTGCAAGCCTTCAAGGAAAGGGGAGCAAATTTATGTTCCACAACGCCCGAAAAAGCTGTTCCGTTTACAATGTTTGTATAATCTTCAAATAAGCGCTGTGTTCAAAACTAAAATGTTACAGCACTACAGTTTCATGTTATAATGGTGCAACACTGAAGAACTGACATCACTAGAGAGGCCATGTGAGGGTTAATATAGTCAGTGATTTTTTAAACATGGCATTATACTCTGCAGGTTCTAGCCAAAATACATATATATCTTTTTTAATTGGAAAAACTCAATATAACAGCCTGGTGCTTAAAGAGCTATTAAAAGGCAAAATGAAGTCTATCTGTTTGCGAAAACTAAGCTTGCTTATATCAACATAAAATATTTTTAGACATATTCAAAGCCCCAGACTAAATTTCTGTAGCTTGTTATATATAACACTATTTTGTACTCTTTTTTTGTATAGCACCGATTTGTTGGGATTTTTAATTGTCAAATTGGGGGCTTCCTGCTGCCCTCTGGCTGAATGGTATAATTGAGCTTTTAATTATTCTAAAAAGTACTGTTTTTAGAAAAGTGTCATTTTAAATGTCATTTTTAAAAAGTAAATGCACGAAAACATTTTTCAGAAATTTAGATCATGGATTTGTTTAGTGATTGTATTGACAGCTTGTTCTAACAAAAACTCTTGGAACTAGTTCTTCTTTTCTTCCTTTTTTTTGTGTAATAAAGTTGACATTATTAATTATCACAACATTTAAAGACTTTCACTTTGGATACAAAGCTTTACACATCTCTTAGTGACCATAGCAAATCTTCTAAGATTTAAAATGCCCACATTATTTGAAGATTTTCAAATGATTAGTTCAGGTCACAATTTATACCTCATTATATGTTGAATGTATGTTGTGTTACTCATTTCTTTATTTTATCAAGGTGGATAGATTTGTTAATAACTGAAAGTTGTGTTTTCTAATTGATGTCTAATTAAAGTTATGGTTTTGATAAAAGTACAAGAAAAACATGGTTCAGTTTAAAATAAAACCAAAGAGTAAAAAAAAATTGTTTTAAATTTCTGACTATTGTTTCATTAAAAATATGTTTGTGTAGGAACATACACATACAACTTTAAAAAATATGTTTTTTTTTCCCATTTTTTTTTATGTGGACGTCAAGGTATACACAAAGTGAATTGTTGCTTCAGTTTTCCGTTCAAGGTGCCATACTGCCCCTTGAGGGAGCGGGTGGGCCATGGCCCTGCAGAGTACTCCCTCGGCTTCCTCAGTCGATCGTAAGAGGCGAGAAAAGAGGTTGCTTTTTGTCACCCTGGTGTTCGCAGAGCTAAAGGGTAACGGAAAGCAGATTTGTTTGTGATGTTCTGTATTTTTGTCCGTCATCATATAAGTGAGATACCCTTGAGTACGACGTTAAACACCAATCAAACAAACAAACAAACCGTTCAAGGTTAATTGACTTAAATCTCTAAAAGCACTCCCCTGTGACAAATGATACATGTATTCTGTATGTAGCATGGTCTTAAGAAGAAGGACTAAAATTTTTCCAAAAGTAAAAACATTCACTTTCTGTCGCTTTGTAGTTTTAGTACACTGAACTCATGCGAGTGAAATATACTTGAAAAATTGGAGTCATTTAACCATAGGGTGGTTGGTGGGTGGATGTTCATGTCCATTGATGATCTGAGAAAAAGTAACTTCTTGATGGCGATTTTGGGGATGATTAGGGGAAAGCTTCTGTAGAGCCTTGTATAGATGAGTTAGTCAAATGATGTGGCTCCGACAATGGTGGGGATGGTTTAATAGATAAGGAAAAGTGTGAAGTGGACAATCTGTCGTCATATAAGTAAAATATCCTTGAGTACGACATTAAACCCCAATCAAACAAACCATAAGATTCCCAGTAGTAATGATGTATTCCATATAAAAAAAAGATTGATTTTCTTTGACATTTGTCAAGCCTGCTTGCTAAATGCAAAATATTCCAAGCATAGTCAGATTAAGTAATAAAATTATAATAAAAAGGTGTACTGTTAGGTGTACTTGGTGGGCATGTCCTCTGTGTTAACCAGCAGATGGTTGGAGGGAGTTTCATGTTGCCCTGGTGCTATCAGAGCTAAAGGGGAACAGGAAGCCGAAAGTGAAATACCCTTGAGTATGACGAACCCCAATCAAACAAACAAACTAACTGTGTTAACCAAAAGTTTAATTATGAAATATTCCATATTACAAACCTTGAATGCTGATCTGCTATAAACAGTAGCCACAGCTACTCACTTTGGCGAATAAAGTAATCAGGGTTTGAGCTAGCTTCACCTGTTACAATAACATCTAATCAATGAGTAATGTGCTTGCAAATTACCTGCAGCTTGTTCTTGACAATAGTGCATATTTCCAATCTTGCGTTAACCCCAAAATCAATAATTGTATTATGGTTATAGATTCTGGTGATAGTGGTTTGTTCAGCAAAGTGTTGTACTCATAGTATAAGCCAAAAATCAGGAAGAGAGTGTCTCAAATCATCATTTTAACAGAAACTGGGTGTCTCATTTTAGTGTTCCCCAATCTTCCCCATGTTAAATTTGACTGAAACCATGTGTTTCAAAGACACAGAGACACACCTCCAGCTAACACTATGGTTGTAAAAAAAAATTTGGGGTTAGCAAATTTGTGTACATGTAGCTCAGAGAAGTAATATTGGTTCCTCTCCTTCCTTTATCAGCCCAAGACCATGTGGGTTATTCTGATGGACACGGATCTACTCCACCTGGAACCTCCTCAATCTTTGTAAATCAACCAGATATGAGCCCCTTGAGCCAGATGTTGTTCAAGCCGCTTCCGCTGCATCTACGAAGGAATCACACCCAGCGTATTGCAAATAATGCAGTGAATACGTTCTCACATTGGCTCAAACGCAGGCGCCCTGACGAAGAACGTTTGATGCACGAGTTGCCACCCGAGACGCTGGACACTCACCTATGTGATTTCTTCCTGACAGTGATACGCCAAGACGGGCGGAACTACACCTCAAAATCTCTCTTGTCATTGAGAACTGGACTTGAATTCCATTTGCGACAAATGGAGTATCCGTGCTCTATCATCACTTCACCTCTCTTTCTGGCTAGCCAGCAAACATTCAAGAAAAGGCGTATGGAGCTTGCCCCTCCATTTACCCCAACAGTAACCTGAAGCTTTATTTAGGTATAACATCATTATGGCACCCGTTAAGTTCCCATCAAGCAAGGCTGTCCAAAAAATCACTCCGATTTTCTAAAGAATCACTCACATTGAAATCCTATTCTCACTACTCACTGAACATGGTTTTTTCCTACATGGTTTTTCCTAGCATCTGATAATGACTTGAAAATGTACTGGGTCTTCTATCACCAGAATGTCCAATGTCATATGAACCCCTTTATCCGAGAAAATACAATCTCCATAATCTCTATCCCCTTACCACAATAAAGCAAACACCAATGCACAATTGCAAACATTTTGGTTTAAGGTTTCGTCCATGTTTCCTCCACGTTAATGTGGAATTGTTTCCTTTAGGTTTAGTTAGCTTTAAATTTGACACTTCATTATTATACAATTGAATTAACCTTTAGCAAGGTTATAAATACGGTACCACAAATAGCAGGGAAGATGAGTGGGCATCTGGCACATGTCGTTTACTAATAAATTTTATGTAATTCCAGATAAAATATATCTTCATGGATGAGAATAACGGTAAATGAAATGATGATATATTTACCACTTTCCTCTCGGTTTTCTATCGTAATTATAGACAAGTAATAGTGTGAAGTGGACAATCAATCATCCTTAGACTAAAATAGCATAGAGATGGGGAAACCTGGGACTTATGATTTACCTTGAAATACCTGTTAAACCCCAATCAAAGAAACAAAAGTACTGAACATATCTGTATTGGTATAACATGGAACACAATTCTTCTCATAACATCTTAATTGTTTTCTTGAAATTTAGTCACAAAGTGCTAACTGTACCCATTAAGGCGGACTGTCTGTTAGTTATGTTAGGAAGATGTGATGGTTATACTGACGTTTGATGTGAGTGCTGATTATCAATTGAATAGACACAATTAATATCTATAAAGCAAACTGTTATGCAAAAGACAATACACGGTTTATTTATATTCTATTGCCAGATAACCATAAAGCAGTGTTGGACTATGAAATTTACTCCCTTGGGTTTGCGGCACCCGGGAGTGCTATTGGGAATGATGTCAGTGAGCCTAGGCGCCACGTACACCGTGTAGCAGACAGTGCAGTGAAAACCTTCCACGGATGGATGGGCCAAAAATATCCAAATGAGTGTCGTCTTATCCATGAAATTCCACCGGAAGAATTAAATTGTTATCTTGAAGATTTTTTCAGTTCTGTTATTAGACAAGACGGACGTCCTCATTGTCTAGGGGGATTCCGATCCTTAAGATGTGGATTAGAATTTCATTTGAAGCGTAGCGGTTACACGCATTCAATTGTTCGATCTGCCGAATTTGGGGGCAGCAAAAACGCTTATAAGAAAAGATACACGACTTTGAAGACTGTATCTTACGAAAGGATGGAAGAAAGAATGTAGATTTGACATTATTCATCTATACTCTCTTATAGGGGCTAAGTCAGTCAAAAATATGGTGTCCAAAATGGTCATTTTGCTTTACTTTTTAAGTAACTGGGTGACCAATTTTTACAGTTTTCTCTATCTGCAGCATGTAAAGCTTCTTTAAAGCGTCCAAATTTGTCTAATCAGCTTAGGCTTGTTATCTGACCCCTTTTGTTTTCATTTGACCACAGATATTATGTGATAGTTTTACATGTACATCAACATGAATTTGGGCATATATATCATCTAAGGCCGCCCGGTGTATTTCTGGAGTATTTTGTACACATAATTTATGTTAAATACACCAATAGGGCATTAAAATACACATAGAAATGATTATCTGAGCTACATGTATGCTGTAACAAAAATTCTCAAAATGACAAGAAAATACTCCTAGTTTTCTACCTATTAGCACTAGCTATACTTCACTTTTAAATAAATTTTTTTTTATAAATATAATTTTTTTTATAGGACTTGTTGTAAAGGACTACCAAATACACACTCCTGTAGGCATAATGACGTTGAACATTATAATCTGTATTTTATTTAACTTTCAGTCTATATTCATCAAACTCCAGAAAATTGGTTATAAGATTAAAGAACTGCGTTTCTTCAGTTAAATTATTTATATATGTTTCACTTTGATGAGTAAACTTGACTTGGGATATACATGGCATAATACATTATTTTATTTCCTTCATAAAATTATATTTTGTTAAATCATTCTTTTAATATTTACGTGGCATAAGTCTTTCTGAGGAATGTTCCATTTGGAATTGTTAGCAGTGAATGACCAGTAAACCTTCCTTTATCCCAGGTGACCTTCCTTTATCCCGGGTGACCTTCCTTTATCCCGGGTGACCTTCCTTTATCCCGGGTGACCTTTCTTTATCCCGGGTGACCTTCCTTTATCCCAGGTGACCTTCCTTTATCCCAGATGACCTTCTTTGCTGGGTGACCTTCCTTTATTCTGGGTGAATGTTTTAATTCCTTTTTGTTGCCATTGATGCCTATGGCGGTCCTTTATCTATTTGCATTGCTGTTATCTAAGTAAGAGAGAGTAAGTTCAGTTCGTCATGTAAGATAGACGGTGAATTTCAGTTTATGGTTGTGTTTAGTTTAGGGTTAGGTTTCATGCTTTCCTTGAGTTAGTATAAGGGTTAGTTTAAGGAATAGGTTTAGGGCTAGGTTTAGCCCCTTGTTTAACCCTAACCAGGGGCTTAGCCAGAAATAAAAAGTAGGGTGTCAAAAATGGTCATTTTGCTTCACTTTTCAAATACTTGGGTGTCCAATTTAGACAGTTTTCCTATCTCGTGCATGTTAAACTTTCTTAAAACAGGGTGTCCAAATGAGGCAGTTGTACACTTCAGGATGTCCATTTGGACAGGTGGACAGGTGTCTACCTAAGCCCTTGACCCTAACCCAGAACTAAAACTTCATGTGTATCTGACAGATAGAGCAAACAAAAAACCATCCAATATGGCATAAAACCCAGAGAAAACTAACTCAACATTAACTACCAAGAAAATAACGATAACAATACCACAAAACATAATTGTATTTTTGTCCGAATAACCACTATGTAAGCTCTGCAACTCTATTTTGGCAAACCGATCAATTATTTTTTCTTTATATCTTGCCAGCTTGGAGTGAAATGCAAGCCTCTCCACTGTCAACTAGTCCGTACAATGCCATGATGTTTGGAAACAATTTGACATGTAGTCTACAAGATCATACAAAGAAGCACTCATCTTCAAAGAAACAGGCTGTAAGCTCCGTGCGAACCTTTGAAACTTGGGTTAGGGACCGAAAGCCAGATGATGTTCGAAAAATTGAGGAGTTCCCTCCAAACGAACTTGATCAGCTGCTTGCTCAGTTTTTTACGGGCATTAAAAAGCCAAGCGGCCAAGAGTACAGTCCGAAAGGTTTGATTGCTATAAGGACTGGACTAGAATTTCACCTTCGCTCTCAACATTACCCCGTTTCCATTATCAACAATCCACAGTTTTCCCAGAGTCGTTCTGCTTTCCTTGAAAGAAAAGCCCAGCTAACGAAAATAAAAATAATCAAATCATTTAGCGTGGAATAATGTTAAATATTTAAGCTTAGTTGCTTTAGTTATCATTTCATGATAGTCTGTATGTGATGAAGATTAAAACTTGGCCGACTGTTTGAAGCCAATTGAAGGCAAGTTCTGGTCCTGTGTCTTTCAGAGCTACCAAGCCAATTTGTCGTGGAATGTTAGTTTTGCCTCTCTTGATTTTAATGTCTTATCCCTTCTTTGTGTCAGTGCCTTAAAGAGGTGTTTCATTTATCCACAGACAAGTTCAGTTTAAAAAAAGATGTATATTTTTTATCAAACCAATCCTAGCTTCATTCTTTGATAGGCCAATGTGTTGAGGTAACACAATTTGGCATCAGATTATAATAATAAAGATACTTTTAGGACAAAGTATGATATATCATTACTTTTCACTGTTCATGTTCAGTTTGTATGCCTGATAGACAAGACATATTTAAGATGTAATCTGTTTGAATTCACATTATTTATGTGGAACAGAAATGACTTTAAACCTTTATATAAGTAAGGCTTTACCCGCTTTTATTTTATAAACACCAATCAAGATACGATATCTTCAATTATGTTTACCCCTAATTTAGAGATTTCTTCCGTATTTATTGTTACCAGTTTCAATTTCTGGATAAAAGTGCAGTTGTACTTTTTATCACGATTTACAGTTTTCACAGCATTTGAAGTTGGGTGATACCCTTACAATGATTTTAGTGTTTATTTTAGTAATAGGCCAATCTTTCGATAATCTTCTATTTCTGGTGGATGACTTTTTTTTCTTTGAATAAAATTGTTCATTTTTGCATAAATAAGTCTTTTTTTATTTTTCTTAATTCCAAAATAGATTCTGTGTAAGGTTAGAAGGGTGCTTCCTATAGCCCTGATGCACTCAAAGCAAAAGGACTAAATTGTCATATACCCTATAACTTCTATAAGTTGGGACACTAATTTTGGGACAGGCCACAGAGATAATGTGTAAGACCCCCTGTGGTAAAGCCTATTTCTCTGTCCCAACTGCTAGAAGTTATAGGGTATTTGGTTTTTGATGTCTTTGAATTTGCTCGTGGCAATTATTTTTGCATACATCACCGTCAAATAAGTGAAATACCAGTGAATGGTGTTCAACAACAACCAATCTATTGTCATTCTTCATTGCCAGTCAAGGAAAAAACTCAAGGACAGCATATCTGTGCTGTGCCCTCCACCATATCTGTGCTGGGCCATATCTGTGCTGGGCCCTCTGCCATATCTGTGCTGGGCCCTCTGCCATATCTGTGCTGGGCCCTCCTCCATATCTGTGCTGGGCCCTCCACCATAGCTGTGCTGGGCCCTCCGCCATATCTGTGCTGGGCCCTCCGCCATATCTGTGCTGAGCCCTCCGCCATATCTGTGCTGGGACCTCCGCCATATCTGTGCTGGGCCCTCCGCCATATCTGTGCTGGGCCCTCCACCATATCTGTGCTGAGCCCGCCATCATATCTGTGCTGGGCCTTCCGCCATATCTGTGATGGGCCCTCCACCATATCTGTGGCTCATGTTAAACTACTTGTCCTCCTAATACTAGATGTACAGCATATGCTCTGTGAAAAAACTCACTGAACTTCAGACTTGTACTTACAAGATAAAATCTATATGATTTTTCTATGGTATTCTTTCAAATTTTTGCTGTAACGGGTGTATTCTTATAAGTATCATGACAATGGAAGGGATTGTGTTATTTTGAAGTATTCACAAATATGGACAATCCGGTGCTCTTTTCTTGAGTACGACGTTAAACCCCAATGAAACAAACAATCAATCAAGTCCTTTTCTTTATCTTGTCAGCTTGGAGCCATATGAAGAGTTTTTCTCAAGACTATACTGCGGAACAGCATCTAGCACTCGGTCGGACTTTGGATGCTAACAAATCAAATTCTTCCAAGAAGCATGCTTTAAGTGCCGTTCGAACCTTTGAGGGCTGGCTCAGTGAACAGAACTCACATGACTGTCGGAAAATTGAAGAGATTCTCCCTGAAGAACTTGATTCGCTTCTTAGTCATTTTTATACACAAGTGAAGAAACCTTCAGGTCTGGAATACAGCCCTAAAGGTTTACTAGCTATCAGAACTGGTTTGGAATTTTACCTCCGCTCCATACAGTACCCCGTTTCTATTGTCAATTCCAGTCAATTCCAATTAAGCCAGTCTGCTTTTCACAATAGAAAACATGTTTTGCAAAGAATAAGACTTCTACAAACGGATTAAAATGGAACTAATAACTTGTAGGTCGTGTTTTGTTAGTAAGTCGTCAACCAGTCTGCTTTCCACAATAGGACACTTGTACTACAAAGAAATAGACCTATCAACTTATAAGGCCTGTCTGTCGCGTCAATTTATGTTAAGCCAGTCTGTCTCACTCAGTAGAGGAGTCCAAAAGATGGAGGCTTACAAGTTCAAACAGACAGTCTACTTATTCAACATTTTGTTAATGATTTTTGTCTCTTATAAGCATTTACAAATTTAGATATTAAAATATTTGTATTTGAAGGCTATACGGATGACAACTTCTGGTATATTGATAAAAATATAAAATATTACATCAGAAATGTATGGAAAATTCTTGTTCATTAAGTTTTGAGTAACATTTGATAAGAATGTTCTTATGTTTTGTGTTGTGGCACATTTAACTATGAACTGTAGGGTTTGTTGACTACCTTGTCCTGCTGAGCATTCAATATGGCTAACCTGATTCCTGGTATAGTAGCTGTATATTGCGACATTGTCGTACCACACAAAAAAAACCTACTAAAATGATAGGCATTGTATGTTAGAGAGGCGGCCTCCTGTTGCCATGATAAGGGCTTAGACAGACACCTGTCCAAATGTACACCCTTAATTGAAGAATTGCCTATTTTAAGAATCTTTAACATGCAGGAGATTCAAAAACTGTCAAAATTCAACACCCAGTTTTTTTTTTAAAGTGAAGCAAAATGACCATTTTGGACACCTACTTTTGGGTTTCTGGCTAAGCCCCTGTGCCCTGATTCTCCCTGGGCTCAGGGACAGCCAGTTATTTGTAGCCTATCTATTCATGGATTTGTATTGCATTCTACGATTTACAGATTTTCATTGCCAAAACAAACATGGTTGATATCTATCACCCAATATCCTGACACACCGACATATCAGTGAAATAACCTTAAGTATTATGTTTAGCCTCAATCAAGCAAACGTTCACTCATTTGGATGATATGGATAATGTTGTCATGAATGGAATGACAGCAAGTACTATGTCAAACTTTATTAAACAACAAATATCCCTAAATAAGATAAATTATTTTATTAATTTCAATCTTGAATTTTTTTTGCGTCGTTCACAAAGTGACTTGTAACACTACTAATTTATTTTTGTCCAACATCTGTTAGTTGGATAGGATTTACATTGGGTTACTGTGTACATGTACACGATTTAGCCTTAAATTGTCGGACTTTAAAAGGTAATTTTTCGGGGAGATTTACAGCTATACCCTTGTTTCTTCACCAGCTCCCAGCAAGCCGGTCGAAAATAGGATCGTAGTTGGAAATACATCTATAGGAAAATCTTCTAAGCGCCATGCTGTTGGAGCAAAACGGGCTTTCACTGACTGGATTGGTGAAAGCAGGGGAGAAGGACGACCCATTGAGACGCTACAGATCACAGAGTTGGACCAGTTACTGGCCGAGTTCTTCCTCAATGTCAAGAGAAAAGACGGAAGCGATTACTCTATAAATTCATTGACCTCTTTGAGAACAGGGCTGTCTTTGTACTTCAAAATGGTTGAAATATCGTCTGTCGGGATAACTGGGGAAGTGTTTCCCAAGACGCAGGCTAGTTTTCATGAGAGGAGATATATTCTGTCAAGACAGGAGAGTGCAATAGCAAACTCATTTCACCTCTAAATTGACATTCTTTTTGATGAAATTCCAGAGTTTTGGTGTGTGGTCTTTCTGTGCCTACTGAATATGCAAATAATTATTTTCTTGATAACATTTTATGTGGGGCTTTAGAAGGTGGACTTGGATTTAACAACTTAACAGCGACAAAACATACTGAGCTTTCATTTTCAACAAATGTCTTCTCTGAGGAAACTTGTAAAATCAAGTGTAAAAAATTCTGTATGACATGTATGCCTATCATCTTTTTTAGAGTGCGCCTTTTCCGAATTGACACAGTTTGATAACCAGTGTCTCTGACTGATGGGTAATTTAATTCTTATTCTTCTGAAACTTACACTTTGAAAGCTTTACCAAGAACCCATATATAGGATTGGATTTAACCTTCATTTAAACTGTACACTCTTCTTCTAGATAAGCAATTTTCAAACTACACAGATTCTTCCGTTTCACTTTCTGTATTTCGACTCAAATGGACAAAATGATTTTGAAAAAAAAGGTGAATTTTTCTGTGATGTTGAGACAGGCCATTTAGATGGTGATTTATACCATGTTTATAACAATCATTGGCAGTTTAAAAATTCAGGAATATTGTGTTAAGAGGATATAGAAGGCTGAAATGTGTCTTATCCATTTGAAATTTGATAAGTGAATCAATAAAATACACACCTAAGAACGGATGGAGTTGTGTGCCTCAAGCAGTTTCAAGTCTTTCCTAACAATGGAGGAATATTTTTTACCCTATAACTTCAATAAGATTTGGCTCCATGAAGGAGCGGGTGGGCCATGGCCCTGCAAAATACTCCCTCGGCTTCCTCGGTCTATCGTAAGAGGCAAAAAAGAGAGGTTGCTTTCTGTTGTGTTCGCAGAGCTAACGGGTAATGGGAAGCAGATTTTTGTTCACAGAGCTAAATGGTAACGGGAAGCAGATTTGTTTATAATGTTCTGTATTTGTGTCTGTCGTCATATAAGTGAAATACTCTTGAGTACGACGTTTAACACCAATCAAACAAACAAACAAACAAACAAACAAACAAACAAACAAATCACCCATTGGGCTGATACACCATAAAATATATGAGTGAATTAACCTTAAGCATGGCATTCAACCCTAATCAAACAAACAAACATATACATTAGATATTGTCCTGTCTTTTCTTTTGTTTGTTGCCAATGGTGCTGAGGGTGCTTAAAGCTTTGCTTCACCCATTGTAGCCCTGTGAGGGAGCGGGTGGGCAATGGCCCTGCAGAAT
>JARFOD010042703.1:0-10196 GCA_031763545.1 Mopalia muscosa | reverse complement strand
GGAGGAAATACCTCTAGCATAAAAGTCGGCATGAATTCCATTTAAAAAATACAAATCATGGTCTAATAACCAGTGTTATTAGTATAAAATTAGTGAAAGTATAAAATACTTTCACGGGGTTTTGACCAAATTATGAATAAGTGTCCAAAAGAAGGGCGCAATCTATGGAATTGTAGAAACACTTAATGTTTTAATGCTAATTTATCTGTCCGATTTCGCATCTAATCAATAAGTATATTTAATCGAAATACACATCAATGATATAACAACTGTCATCTTTGAATTAATAAAAGACACCCTCGAAATAACATCGTTGCTTAAATGTATTAATTTGTATTATTTAAATGATTGCATTAAATAGGTGTGCTTTCAAATTAAAACCGTTAAAATCTTGGCTATAAGTTGCTAAATAAACTCCAAAAATTCAGAAGACAATACCCCAAAGAATTTGAATTTACTATGCCTGACTCCTGACGATTTTCTAAGGTCATGGTCACTCACCTATGCAAGAACCCTTTACCATTTCGAACCCTTGGTTACAAGAACAGGCGAAGCTCCCAGGCAGTTCAAGGCACACTTGACTTGCTGGGCATGCATCGGGCTTATCACACTCTTTTATGTCCCTCTCACAAAAAGTGCCTGTCCATCCAGGTAAACAAACACAGCCAGTTGTATGATTGCATCGTTCACTTCCAAGTCCACAGTTACACAGAGTGGCACAGTCAGCACCCCAGTGATACTCATCACATGCTGCAACACAAACAAGAACAAATAGCTATATAATTAACTCCTTAATTTTTTTGTTATGGATTTACATGGTGTATTTTGATATTTTATTTAAACCACGAAGTGCCAGCTTAAAGTTTGAAAACACAAAACAAAATAAAACCTGTTTCCAAAAATGTTAAGTTATAGATATAAGTTGGACCAGATATCCTTCATATACAAGAAATACGGATCCTGGAGAAGTTTTTGATTAAATTGGTTGATTGGTTGGTGTTTTAGGCGGTGCTTAAAGGCATTTCTCTTACATGAGGGCGCTGTATTCCAATAATAATTGATACTAGCATAACTAAGATGTGAAGCTTTCCATAAGGTTGGAAAGTCAATATTCCTCCAGTGCTATTTAGTGAAGACAGCATTTGCTACTCTTCAGGAAAACTGCCCATACACAGAGGGCAGAAAACTCTGGAATTTTAAATGGTATTCCACATATTTAGGACCGACACACGAGAGACAGTTGATTGTCAACGTAAAAAAATGAGGACTCACAAGACACCTGTTCTGCTGTAGGTCAGCAGTTCCATAAGATACCAAAATTACAGATCAATTGGATAAAACAGACACCGGTTGTCATCCAGGTAAAAGCTGCTATTAAAGTATACTGCATTTCCTTTCTAACCCTTTTCAACATATCGTATTGGCAGCTTTAATAATTCTTAGAATCAGAGTAAAGGGTCTGGATAAAACGATAGGAATTAGCTTAAAACAAACCTTCACACTTGGAGCTACGCGGAGGGAGAAAGTAACCAGGCTGACATGCACATTGGTAACTTCCGGCAGAATTTGTACAGGTCGTAGATGCATCGTCTTTACACAAAGTATCACACTCGTTCACATCTATAAATAGTTAGGAAATATTAGAGCAATTAGTATTAATTAAATGGTATTCAATCGCAACACTATGTAATTCACGCAACATTAAAGTATCCAAGCTTATACCTATTCCCATATAGACTCCTGTCCAAAATAATTTCAAAGGCTGCTATCATTATAAGTACATAGCATACCATATTGACGAAAATATTTCAACTTTGCCTAGATTAGCCAAACAACCACGGCATGTAATACCAATCGATTATATATAAACTTGTAAAATGTGCCACTGACCTGAATGACATAACATCACTTTATTTAATGTGTGTATTCTAATAAGCAAACTGCAGTTATTCCCTTACAAAAAACTCATAAAGGCTCCTAATAGATTTTTCTATGGAATCCTATAGGATTTTCGGTCAGGGAATTTTCAACAATTATCACCAATGTGATGATAAAAGTCACTTATGCTTGTTAAAAAATGCATGGGACCTTTTTAATATAAGAAACAGATCGTATAGGCAGATATGGTATTTGCCATTTGTATATAGTACCACACAGCTTAACATACTATATGAGTACAGACAGAGATTTCTATCGGTTAATTTTTGTACTTGTTGTTGTTGTTTATATTTTTGTCTGGCGGCTTCTGTTCTTTGCTTAGGCTTATTTCACTTATATACGGCCTCGTGCTAGTCCAAGGGCCAAAGGATTCCGCCCAGACATCACAGGCAATAAGCATTATAACAAAAACGCCATCACATATCGGCATGTGTAGGTCGTAATAATTCCGGAAACTCCACGGATCGATATCTGGCCAATCACCCGGGATGGCTAGGATATATAGTAGAAAAATTCTTAAGGACAATATGCAAACATTATTCCTCCTTAATTACTGTTTTATACATACTGCCAAAAAATGGTGAAGATGTTTGAGGCTAGAGATAGTGTCAAGCAGATTCTAAAGTTCGTATTCTCATGTGATATTCATGTCAAAAAAGGCTTACCAATACAACTACTTCCATTCACTGTGTATCCAGATTTACATTTGCAAACATATGCATCTTCTTCTTTCGTGCAGATCTGGTCACATTGTATTGACTGCCTTTCACAAGGATTGTCCACTACAGAATTAAACATTATATTTCATGTAAAATCCCACATACTCCACAAACGAAAATGCACACAGACAATTAAGTACAGAATAAATTAAAAAAAAAAAAATCATTTTGTGTTTCATGGCTATTGCCGCCAAAATGTAGAATATTTTAGCTTTTTGAAGAAAGTATGTGTCTTTTCATATTAATTAAAGTTTGTTTGAGTAATAAATCGAGCCCCAGTTTGTGCTCCATTTAATACTAATGTGGTAGCTTGATCCAATGTATCACTTTTATCATTTGTTAAACTACATGTATATGTCACAAATGGGCTTATTTCCAATTTTCTGTCCACTTACCATTGGTACAGTTGAATCTGTCGTCATCTAAACTATATCCAACGTGACATTCACAATTATAGCTCCCTTCCTTATTTACACATTTTTGTTGACATTTGTGAATCCCAGTAGTGCATTCGTCAATATCTGTTTTAAAATTAAAAAATAGGCATGTAATTGTTATGATTCCATCACTTTCAGGAAAGTAGGACAGGTTAAGGGGTGCAAGGGGGTGGGTTGTCGGGGATTGTGGGAGGGAGAGGTTAGAGGGAGCAGGGGTTAACCCAGGTGTTCAATATATGGACACGGTCACTTTAAACTTACTGCTGCTAGTAATACAATGCCCTTAACAGGTCTTTGAGGTATAGATAATGAACAACATTCAGGAAATAATCTCACATTTTCATCTGACGACTTTACCTGAAGAACGAAGCACAATTTCTATCAGTCTACTGGGTTGAACGGAAATCATGGCATTGTTTTTAATAATCTCTCTGAGACAGTAGCTATATTGTCTATATATAGTCAATAGCTAATTGATAAAGGCAGAAATTCAAAATATCAATATTTACTGTTTTATAGAGATGACATCAATTTAATATTTACAAGTGAGCAAAGTTAAATGATCCTTTTTGGATAGGCACTTGAATAAAAGCCGAAAAAGGATGGTATTTAAAATCATCTGGAGGTAAAAAAAAAAAAATAAATAAATAAAAATATATAGATATATATAGAAGAATACAGTATTTAACAGTCATCCATACTACTACACAACATTATTTTTTAGATCTTGCGGATATTAACCTCAAAGGAATGTAGATGCATTGTCCTTCTCAAAAAAGACTTTGTATTAAACCGGAGGAAGAGTTTGAATCTTTAATCCAAATTTGGAGTTCTTTTCTATAGTTCGTACAGACAGTAGTGAGCACTGTGCAACAGATACTTAATGAATCTATTAGTGTATTGCATTTATACTATACCAATAACCCAATAGGCCACCTACCTGTACACGTTACACCATCTCCATAAAATCCAGAATCACAGGTACAGGCGAAACTGCCAGGAACATTTAAACAACTATAAGAGCAGTTGCTAATCTCTCCCACTGAGCATTCGTCAATATCTGAACAAATAACATTAGAAAACATCAATACATATTAATTTGTAATTCAATTAATCAGATCAAGGTTATGAGAATATGTTCTTATAGGCTGATTGTCAATAGTACATTTACATCAGGAAGACTGTGGTCGGTATTTTATAAAGGTTTTTATTTCTTAGATCAGCGAAAACGAACGAATTCGTGATTGACTGATGATTGGAATTTAACGCTGTATTTGGTTAACACGACCGCGTAGGTTCTGACTCCAAACAACTACATAAACAGAATCAGAGAATGAGTTTTCCTCCACTTTGAAGTAAAGACAGCCTGGGTAGTTTTGCCAAATACTGCACTTATTTAGCGGCTAATATGGCAATTTCAGTCCCTTGATTAACGATTTGATGTTCGATATGGCTGTAATTATACAATTTTACGCCAGATAAAAATAGATCAAAGAATTAAAAAGAACAAATAAAAGGATAGATAATTGAATATAAATGAATGAATGAACTTATAGTCAGAAACAGCAAAATAATTCAATAATTTAGCATGTATAGTTATTTTTCTAAGTTTACACTGTACTGTAAAATATCCAAATGATAATACTTCTGGTGAATAAATGACAATGAAAATTAAATAAGTAAAAAAAAAAAGTCTATAATTGAATGAATGAATGAATGAATGAATGAATGAATGAATGAATGAATGAATGAATGAATGAATGATTGAATGAATGATTGAGTGCTCTCAAGTTAATTGATACATGATGACTAATGACACATTTTACCTGTGCAAAGTTCATTTTCTTCTCTGTAGCCCGTATTACAAATACATCTGTAGGAGCCAAGCGTATTCTTACAAATCCTATTTGACCCACAAGACACTGTCTCACACTCGTTTATATCAGTTTCGCAGGATGCCCCAGACCAGCCTAATCGACAAGCACAACCACTGGCAGGGCGACATTCTATTGAATTTTCGCTACAATTAGTACAATCATTTTCACAATCTGGACCCCAATGTAAACGGTCACATTCTGAAATTAATTCAACAATAAAAATCTCAGATGATAGAAAATATTGCATTTAATTACCCATGTTCATGTTAGCTTCCCTTGATATTTTGCAAACTGTGTGTCAGCCCAATAATAACCAACACCCTCCTCCCCTCCTCCACCCCACCCCCTTGCTACAATCAAAGAGAACGAGACAAATATCAGACACTCACAACGACATTGCAAACAGATCTGCTTCCTGGGATCAGTTGATGGAAGTATTAAATTTAATCCTCTATCAAATGACGTCACGCTCTGTTAAAAGCACATCTCTAATCAATTACTAGCGATTAAATCTAGTGTTAGCGATTCACGCTATTTCGAGCAGTTGGCCCAAGGCTCGGTCCAAGCACACAAGAGAAATGCAGTAAGTAATGGAATAAAAGCGAAGGTCATTTTCGAAAGGTGCTGTTCACACAAGAACGTAATATAAACTCAATATTTTTTTATTTATTCAGATGGAGCACATGGGGAGCTGTTTTCCAACACAATGTTTCTTATATAAGGAATTTACCTATTGAATCCGATGGTTTATAACAAACATACAGAAAAAACAAACAAATGATATAGTTTCACTACCCAGAGGACAATAATAGAGGTACAGTCAACCAATGATATACTGTCACTGGCCAGAGGACAATAATTAGGGTACAGTCATCCAGCAATAAACTGTCACTAGCCAGAGGACAATAATAGAGGTACAGTCAACCAATGATATACTGTCCTCAACTTCAATTCACAAGGGATCTTTACAAGGGAACAGGTAACAACTGACCTACTGTGATTCACCAGAAAAAGTACTAGTGGTACAACCAACCACTGAAGGCTATCAAGCAAGATTTACTGTTATATATCGTATTTTTGCTTGTATTCATTACAGGAAATACAAATAATGAAATATGGTCACTCACACTGTACACGGGTGAAAGCTAAGATATTGGGTAATTATTTAATTCGCTTAATTTAAATGACAGTTTTATAAAATGATAAAAGAGATGATATCCATTAAAATGTCACATTTCATTTGTTATTATCTGCTTCTAAATGCTTATCAAAGAGGTTTATAAGCAGTTGACACGAAATTGTTGGCACGAATTTATGCGGACCAGAGCCAACTAGGCCTGCAATATTATGCAACAAAGTACACCGAATTTCTTTTCTCAGATTTAACCGAATTACACTATAGCATGCATGACGTCTCAGCCAAATGAGTGTTGCCAGTGCTGTCTAGGTTGGTGTCCTGCACTTATTTGGTCGAAACGAAGTCATGTTGATTAAAAACCCTTAAGTATGGCGTTCAACCGCAATCGACAAACAACTGAACCCTTTTCTTAAATGCTATAGTGTTATTTGTCCTGTCTCTGTTTGTTTCCAGTGGTGTCCAGGCTCGTGCCTTCAAACAGAAACAGGACAGGACGAAAGCAGGACATCACAAACAGATCGTCTTCATAATGCCTCCTAGCTCCAGTCCATATTGGTTACAATCGTTATTTGTGACCAGTATTTGTTTGTTGGTCAAACGTTGATAATATTGCCCCAACAATCAAGCAACAGGCTGAAAACCATATTTCAGATAATTCTTGTTGGAAAAGTAAAGTTAGTATTGAGAATAAATATCCTCTTTTGCTCTTTAATACCTTACAGTAACCAACCATACCTTCACAATGAAGCTGATCCGAAGCCAGTTTGAAACCCGGGTAGCAGCCACATGTAAAGCTTCCATCTGTATTCTTACAGGTGGCGATACATGGTGAGTTCGTGGCACATTCGTCCATATCTGAAATCAGACAGCGTTAACCAAGTTTAATGACTTTGATTCTCTTAATAGCGAGTTATATATAATGAAGTCATGTTTCCGGCCATGTACCTTGTTTTTAAAATCTTCTTTGTTCCTGAATGCATCACAAGAGAGGGACTATATAAATACCCATGTTGTTTATAAGGAAATTCGACTATACCATACATCATTGATTAGATATTACACATTAACAAAAAGCCAAGTAAAGGACATACTGTCCATGTATTTTGTTGATCTTGAATACTATTACCACACACTATATCACAATCTCTACTATAGGCTCACTTGGCATTAACATCTGTGTGGGGATCGGCACTACTTTTTTGTTTCACTTGAACCCTGGATATATAGCATAAATAATGATGTCAAAGGTACTGGATGTTTTTGACGATTTATGTCTCAGATTTTCGTTAAATACTGAGTCAAAAATGGTTTAAAACGGTCTTGATATGGTTCCCTCAAGATTTCTGACGGTGAGCCTAGCGCATAGGAGTATACTGAGAGCCCGAAAACGAAACGAAACGTACCTCCTGCACAGGAGATGGAATATATTGAGTACTGGTCACAATGACAGTTAACATGAACTTAGGCTAACATAAAATAGGATCCTATAAAATAGGGTTTCTAAACTCTTTTAGAAACCAATATGCTTGACTAAATGTGTGAAATATTTAGTCTCTGTTATAATCTCTGTTAGATTCTTGTACTGAATGCTAGAGATTTTTTATTATAGGATTCAACATATTAAAAACATTTCAAAAAGCGATTTCCGTGGCCCCTATACCTTATTCAGCCTGATCCAACTAGACGACTCAATTAAGTGATTTTGGTTTAATGCTCAGCGGACCCTCCTAGCAAAGTATATTACATGCAACCTATACAATTATTAAATGTAAAACATAACCAGTCCTGCCAATTGAAATAATAACGAGAAACGGACAACCAAAACTGATATTTAATTATGTTCGACAGCTTTTTTGAGGTTTTGCAAACTTGAATCAATTAAAAACAGCTAAAAGAGAAACTTATTTATCCAGAATAAAGATTCTATTATTATTTTTGCTGGGATCAGCATTAGAGTGTGTCAATTCCTTAAGGACATGTGGTGTATCCTGAGAAATATGAAGCTGACCAGGGCCTTTATATAAACTACACCTACCAACAAATGAACAAACGAAAAAACAACCAATGGATCATAGCATGAAACAACAGGACCCAGAAAGAGAACGGTCAACAAAGGAGGGAAGTATGCCTGAGTCGAAGAAATTTAAACCAAACCTGAGCAGGACCCATTCATAAGTACTTCTTTTCCTAAAGGACAGAAACATCTTTCGTCTCCTTGTTCATTCATTCGGCAGCCATAGGAGCATGTTAATGTACTACACACGGCTTGGCCAGCTGAGAGTAAAAACAGAAAACAATTCCGTAAAAGAAAATAGTGCAAAGTATATGTAGTACATAATAGTACATTTGATTAAACAAAATGGTAATTTTCTGAACCAATTTCAAACTTTCTTACATTTGTCCTTGACAGGAAATAGAATATTTGGCACTTATGACGTTACTACATATTCGCCATTGTCTTAAGAAGTATTTATCAAGGCCAATATACATAGCTCACAAACATAAATTACCAGTTTATAGACATTGTACAAAGTTTGTACCGAAATCGTTCAAACATAACTATCAGCTGGTCTTTACAACCATGGCCTTCAATGCATTAATAGTCTCATTGCAAAGCATTTGGAGAGCTTGTTAGACTTGCTTCAATTCAGGAAAAACACTTAAACAGTTACATAGATATATTCAGTCTAAAAGTTTATTTTTGCCATTGCCCCAGATGTATTTATTCAAAATCAAATAAACTACAGGCCACTCTTCTTAAAAACAACTTCTTATGTTTTGATTTAATTAAGATAAACAACAGATTTCTTACCTATACGTTCACACGTCCGATTGTCGTCTTTCAGACCGAACCCTGTGTGACAGGAGCAAAAAAATGCTCCCATGGTATCGTTGCACAGCTGCTCACACTTGCTGGTGCCTTCGTTACATTCATTTATATCTGAAAAATAACAATTACAATGTAATAATATGATAATAAGCAACTTTCGACAACAATATACACTTTCTTCTGCAATATCCCTATGTTCAATCAAAGATGTGCAAAACAGTTCTGGAGATTTTCAAGTTAATTTCTCCACATTTTGATTCAGTAAATTTGCCTGAAAGTTAAGTGTTAAAATAGCTACTCACTGACACATTCACCAGCAATCAGTCGGTAACCTGGACCACATTGACACCTGTAACCACCATTTGTATTGATACAGGTCTGGTCCACTTTACAAGCGTTAGGGCTGGTGATATTACATTCATCAATATCTGAAACGAATATGTGCAGAAATAGAACATTAAATTGCGTTACATTCAATAAAATATGCAAAAGACGGCTCTCGTGACCTTTCGTGGCATCAAGCCTCTCTTCAGTTCCTATATTGCGATCATACGCTAAAACAATCTGAGTAACCCGAACAGTTTATAACAGCGAATTTCGAGTGATATCTATTCACACCACCCAAACAGAGTGGGGCTTCCAGGCAAAGTAAAAATCGGTATATCCTCAATATGACAAGTAGACTGCTTTTAGACTACACGAATGTAGATCTTTAAAATAATCTAGCAGATTTGGAGACACTTTAAATGACAGTGGCGACATGTGCGCTTGATCGTAATCATCGCCTTCGTGATTCGTAAAACGGTTTCCATGATAACTACGGTTTCACTGCCAGTTGGGGCAAGGAGATAAGGTGTAATATTGATCTAATGCATTTAGACCATTGTCTTCGGAAACTGGTATATAAGAGGCTCTCACAAAGATTTGTATTTCCTGAACAAATCATAGCGATACAACTGTGCATTGAATGATATTATTTTTATAATGTAGTATTCGATCTGTGACAAATTTAAAATATGGAAAGACTTTTGTACACTCTTCAAAAAAAGAAACCCGCACCCGTCTATCGATTTGGTCCCACAGATGCTCGATAGGGTTCAAATCTTCAAACACCAGGGCAACAGAAAGCAACCTCTCTTCTCGCCCTTTACAATCGACCCGGAAAGTCGAGGGAGTATTCTGCAGGTCCATGGCCGACCTGCTCCTACACGGGGCCGGCGATAGGAGGGCCATGGGAGGACAGTGAAGTTGTTGTCG
>JARFOD010042692.1:0-10196 GCA_031763545.1 Mopalia muscosa | reverse complement strand
GCGACGTTTCGATCTCGAGATGGAAACGTCGCTACCCAATTATATCCAGAATAACAAACAAACGATGAACCAAACAGTACAAGTAATAACCCCTGCATGCGATTAAACAAGAATTAGGACCTTTCGTTTAAACCTAATAGTGCCAACCATCTAGTACAATAACAAACAAACGATGAACCAAACAGTACAAGTAATAACCCCTGCATGCGATTAAACAAGAATTAAGACCTTTCGTTTAAACCTAATAGTGCCAACAGATTTAAATTTAACACAGGTGGAAGAAAATTTGAAGAAACAAGAGCATAGTTTTTCTGATGTAAGAACGAAGATTTTTGAGCTCACGAAATCAATAAGTAGCTAAACTGCAACAGCGTCTCGAATTGACCGGGATTTGTACATCTGAAAGCGATAGGCTCCCGGAGTTAACACCGTATGTCAAAACAAAGAAGAGCATATCAACTTTCATATTCCGCTGGGTAAAACTGTTTGTGTTTTTTTCATGCTGAGTAAGAGGCCATTGAATAAGCAGGTAAAGAATTTTAGTTGATGTCACCATGTTCTACTGTTGCGGCGAGGAGTGATAAGCGAGTTAGGCTTGTATGTCTTCTCTCCTAGGAAGTATATATTATATCACATTCCCGGGAGATATAGATGGCTTCAATGTTGTTGGTTGTTTTTAAAATTAAATTTAAATACACTCTGCCAAATACATAAATGTACAAATTAACAGTATTGCGTATTTTAAAGAAAAATAATCAATATAAATTGAGGCCTTCTAAATGTGGAACTAAAAGTCGAAAAAAGACGGGTGTATTAAATAAGGTTGAAAAATCATTGAAAATGAACTATATATATATTTTTTAAATATGGTTTGCATAAAAAAATCCTTCCCGGGGAGCAATATATAATATCAACTGGAAACGACATTTTATCCGGCGTTAGTCTACTTTATGTCAAATTTACTATATTATATCAAACATTTAATATTCTTAAATGGACAAGTAATTTGAAATGGACGTCTTCCTTAGAACTATTTATTTAGATATATCTACGTTTCGGACCACACATATTAATACATTTTGCAGTGTAAGCTATTTACATGCTCACACCAATTGTTAAGAAGTTTTTACGGCAGTCATTTTTATGAGTCGTATATGATCCCATACTGTAGTAGGCCTACATGGACAACATTAAAACAAAATATAATTCAACCAGCTGTCATTTTAATTTAATATGTATTCATTTGTGAATTTCTTATGTAGGGTTTTAAAAATCAATCAGGCTTGACAGTAGATGCGTATCTTATAGACTATACAGTATAGCTCGACAGATGACCTATGTTGTTGTGTTGTTCCTTACAACTTGTCAAACTATGCACACATTTTCTTTAGTTCTCAGTCGGATTTATTCTTAACTGAAGCAAATGTACTCTTCTAAAAACATCCAAGAAGACCGCATTCAGAGCACAGCCAACAATTCCGATGGGAGTGACACGTTTCTGTTTTACATTATTGGTCCTTTGTTTTAAAACAGGGGCCGTTTCACGGAATGTCCATCGGACTGCTTTTGATCAGGGTTACATTCATTAAGTCTTTGAAATTTGGCAGACAATCTTAAAGCCATTATCTAAAAAAAAACGTGATACGGTTTTGTGATATTGACTTTCGTTTTGAAGATACTTGGCAAATATTTTTTTAAGTCCTGCTTTTTATTTTTACATATATTTTCATCAATTGTTCACAAACTAACTTTAATTTAGGAAAACCCTATGACGGTATTTTAACTTAAATACTTATCTACAAAGACATGCAAGTTTTGAAAAAAATCTCAAACCGTGTGAGAAAAATAAGAGTAACAAACAAGGGTCCATTTAAAAAAATTATTTGACGTTTTTCATTATTAATGCCATTGTAAAATAAAATGAATCATAATATGACATTATATTTAGAATCTTGAAATCCTCTGCTTTCTAAATATATATGATGTTAATATAATCATCCTTTGTAAAGACCCACAAAAGCCACGAAAAGATAAGAGTTGCATTTTTTACTCCTGACTACCGATAGAGTCCTTAAAGACAGATGAACGACCCAGGAGAAGAGCAGATGTTGCCAAAACCAAAGATTGTCGAACGAGGCCTTGTGAAGCGTATATAACTGAAATGTGACTGACGTCATGTATTGGTGTTAATGTTTTGCGGCGACAACAGCGTGTACAATACGTTAAGTCTTATTGAATCTGGCCCACGCAATCATACAAACGCAAATTGAGAGGATCATACCTTCGAAATTGATACAAATCACGTTTAGCACTCTCATAAACAAGGTTTGGGTGAAATTAATCGGTAGGGTGCAGGTTCAATAAATTCAGTAGGCAGAATCTCCTTACTAAAGGTCAAGAGGATGTCATATGCATTAGTTTTAATTAGTAGGATACATGATCAAATAAGTCACAGCGCCGAATTTCCTGACAAAGGAGCGAAATAATGCCATACACACTAGAGAACAGTAAAACACACTTATCAGAGACTGATAACAGAAATCCAAAGGGAAATATCCCCTTTTCCGAGCTATTCTATCAAAGATATATTAAAAACAACGAAATTGACTTTTAAACTTCCTAAGGCTTACACCTCCTACAATGTATGCGATCACTTTGGGTTACCAGTGCGCAACTGAACCAGGAAGCGGCCTAAAATGCATAGAAAATATATCTCCCTGTCAGATTCATTTATCGTTATATACATTAATTGTGATGACTGATTTGCTTATTACAACTTGGACACATTGGATTCAATTACCCTCTTGTTAATCGAGCAAATAGTACATTTTAATATATTTTTATTTGTTTTATCAAGTCAGTGGGGGAGTTAATGGATTCAGTTATAATGTTCTTTTCGCTTAAGTCACATTGGATATAATAGGGGAAATTAATGCTTGTTCTTATATATTCACAGTCCAATATGTCAAATATTTATATATTTTGGCCGACCTTTAAAACAACCAAAAATAGGGAAAGAGATAAAGTCCCATGAGCATACATACAGCTATAGTAGTGCACATGTACATTGACAACTGTCGAGATCAGGTAAACTTTACGGGGAATCTTTACGGAGTCGGACGAGTGAAAACAATACCGAGCACTTAAGTTTATGTGGATTGGGCCTGCATTAAGCCTACACCATCAGGAAGAAATCCATAAGATGCTTCAATGTAGACAGCTAATCTAAAATTATCCACATTACCTAACTAGGGAAATACTATTTCACAGGAATCACTATGTTATTTCATGATCAACTTGTAGCCTGACAAATATTTTCTGCTTTCGGGTCTTTTAGAGACATACTATGCTCTAAAACCTCATATCAGGCAAGGTGTGATTAGCAACCCAAATGGACTGTCCAATTACTTCACGCCACAAAGGTTACTTCTTCAATGTTCAATAGATCCTGTCTTTATGTCAGCTCTGGCTGTGCTTAGAGGCATCCTGCAAAGACTGTTGAAGTACGGTTTCTGATTTACAATGATGTCGTCTTCAGAATGTTTGATTTCCAAACACAATGGCCTTCCACTCCCACACCATTGCTGAGGTTGTAGCAATAGCTATGCTAAACATCTCCTGGGAAGCAGTTGGAGAATCTGCTTGTACTTTGTCAGTATCCTCGACTCCTCAGAAAACAAATCTAACTTTTATCGTTTTATTACCCCAAACAAGTTTCCCAGTGATCTAATGGACATGGTGGGATAGCCAAAATTATTAGCTTTCGAATATACATTAAACGATTTCCAGTTCTGGAGCTCTGTGGCTTTAGCAACATTAAGTTGATTCTAATAGCTGAGTGTTGTCCTATCAACTACATGTTCTCCATCAGTGTGCTTTTCAACTTACAAACACTCATCGATCCAGTTTTAAAGTTATTTTCTTTAGGAAGCGCTACAGTAACCCCTGGTATATTAAAATAAGCCTAATTATTTCCAGTAGCTTTGTCCCCTCGACTTATTGCCCTACCTTGTTGCCATGTTGCGATTCCACAAGGCAGATATCTAATCAAGTTGTTTCTGTCAGGGAGATTCATCCTCGGGGCTTTACGTGAAAAAAATTAGGGTTCTACGACTCTAGAAGGGATTTTACAAGCATTTGGAATTATATCTACTATGGACTCACTTGAGGTTATTTGTTGACAAATCTATCTGATCTTCATCCATACTCTTCCGAAAAATCGGCAAGCTTGTGAAGTAGATATATGAATTTTAGGTTCCTGGCTGTCACAATGAGCAAATTCTTTTCTTACTTTCAACAGTCTACATGGGTGGATCTGAACATAAATGCTGCCTTAGCGGAAGAACACGATTTTGCCTATTTGGCCTATCACTTTTCCAAGTACTTTCCACTTAAACTATAATCTCTTTCATAATACACCATTTCTCCCTGTCAGAACGTATCTGGTGCTTCAAAGCTCGTCTCATCCACAAAGAAGCTTCGGCTTGAACAAAAGCTCGCCGTCTGGAATGTAGAGCATTTATGTGCTTGGCTAACTTGGCACTACCTGTACCATAACGACAAGGAGGCTTGTCCTCAAGAACAGATGGAAGTCTCAGATTACTCCCATATACAAGCTGGTAAGGGTTCCAACCATATGACAGAAGTTATGAGTTTTTGACATTGACTGACCATGCCAATACTATTTCTAATTTAATAATTTGGTCATATTCCAAAATCATCTCTGATGACTGTAGCGATCGAGACCCAATGTCGTTGCAATATCACTTAAATGGAGAAGGTAAACACTAGGCTTTCGTTGTCCCAAGTTCAGGGTAACTAAATTATTGAACTATGTGGTGTAAGAGAAGCTAACTGTTGGTCTTGCAGAATTCTATTTGGACTTCTTACAAACCTGATATTTTTCGGATGTGAGGTTTATACAACCATTGTTCTCGTCATCAAACACCCCTGCATCATGTAGCAATGATCGTAATCTGGACTCACTAGGATGAGCAAACTGTTTATGTATCTTCTCAATTATTTTCTGCTTCTCACGGATATCCTGTTGTTGTACATTGAGCACAACTTCAACTGTGTCAGCAACATTGATTAGGGTCTTCCAAAGCCACACAATAGTCTCATGGTGAAGTACACTGCAGCTATATCAGTTTTCCAAAAATAGAAGCAACGCCGTTTTCTAAATCAAGTTTCATGTTTGCTTCCTTTATTGAGAATTCGCTAAATAGTAAAGGAAGATCACTGTCTACGACATCTGATGTACCCTTGCTGCATTATCATAACTGCGGGAGTCCAAATCCCATTGCACCCAATCCTTCCTAGTTACTGTGGGGCTACAAGTGCTGTCTAAGATAACTGATGAAATAGACTCACTAACTAGAACTTGCATTTCTGTCAGTTGATTTCCTGTGAAAATAACAGCCCTTTGAAGTTGCTCCCCTGTTTTTATATGAGTCCTGTCAATCCTTAAGATGCCGAATGGATTCACAACTTCTACACCGCGACGGGTATCCATCTTGCCTAAGTGGCTTGATCTTTTTCGTTTTACTATAAAATATTTGTCTCTCCATCCATCCTGCCCTGAAACCACTTCTTGTATTTCAGGCTTATAATAATTCTGTATCTACTTCGACTGTTATATCTCCCCTTGTTGAATCATCTGTTGGGTCTAACTCTATTATCTCACACTATACGCTTCATCATCTGCCACAAAAACTGGTTTAACTTTAATACTTTTATTTGTATCATCTCTGTCACAAGCTCCAACAGACTGTTTACCGAAGAATGTCCCCAAGGCACTTGCCATATGGTTGAAAAGAGTTTGTGGCTCTCCATAATCAACACCTGTTAACACCAACCCTCCAAACCTCTTTGCAAGACAAGCCCCTTCAAGGAACTTAAAGGCTAACACTGCTTCAGTCAATTCCATTTTCAGAGCTTTTCAAATTCTACCACATACATCTCCATTGTTATTTCACCTTATCACTTGTACTCTTCAGATAATTAATCTATTTCTAAGGAAATGATCCATAAACTGTATCAACTTGTCAACACCATCATCTTGTTTCAACTACTCAATGTTTAGCTCATTAAACACACTGTCCCTAATAAAATTATAATCAGGTTCTGTAAATAATATAGGGTCTAACACTTAACTTTATTTCTTTTTTTCCGAATTTGTTAATTCTTGCCATACTCTAATTTCTTATATCAACCATAAATGCCGGTGGGGTTTTATATCATGAGGTTTTTATTTAGGTCTTTAAACAGCCTCTGCTACCATGAAGACACTCAACAGACACTTTTTGCAGATTGAAAACTTTATTCTTCACATGAAAATCATGTGATAGAACAGAAACAAGAAAATATCAGCTAGCTCATGTTAACAGTTGATGCTACAGATTTTAAAATATCGGTTAAAAGTAGGCGCTTGGATACGGGTTTAGAAATACATTGTTATGGTTTATGACTTTTTATGGTATGTAATGTAAAATTGTATCACATTTGAAGTACTGGTGTTATCTGTATATCACTAGCTGCTGCAGCTTCCGAAAGGGTCCAAATATTTTCCCAGTGTCATATCTATTGTTCTTAAAATATGTACCAATGTACAAACTATTCTTATATTTATTATTTAAAGACACATGAAACAAAAGGCAAAGACTTATAAAACAGATTAACATATGGTCAAAAAGTGCAGTATTTGATTGTCTGTAGGATAATATCGCATATAAAAAGTTTATTGTTAGATCAATTCAGTTATGTAAATAGCTTGTAAGAAAATTGAAATTCGTACTACGGCGTTATAGCAGTACCTAGATGTGAAGTATTTAATCCAGTGTAGCATAGTACATAATGTATACCCTTGTTTGTCCCACCTTGAAATTCAAATAAATTCCATATTTGTAACTACATTTCGCTTGGTAACTCTTGTGAGGGCTAGTGGTCTAAAACATTTCTTACGTAACGACTACTGCCCTGAAAATGTACAAGCTTTATGTGATCACTGTTCCTACACCTATTGTAAGTACACAGTATACAAATATATTTGCGTATTGTGTAGGCAGGCCATCTGGTTTTACTAATGATGTGGCGTTTTGGTATGTGTAGCATAAGACTGTAGGATGGCATTATTCTTATGTCGTTAACGGCATGGATATTTCTGTTTCAGGGCGGTATCTACATACAGCAGATAATAGAGTGGTACTGTGCTGGGAAGGTTGTGTTTATTACTGTGTTTGTTGAATGTGTTGTCGTGGCATATTTATATGGTAAGTAAATTTTGAAGGGAATTCATCAGTATTTTGAACCCTGTTTAAGTCTAATTTCCTGTATGTTTCAATACAGATTAAAAAAAATATACAGTTAGCCGTTTCTCATTTATAACATTAGAATCAGTATGACTACACTGTCGGTTTCGGCTAGTTAGCCAAATCACTATTGTTTATTATTGTGTTTATTTCCTGGTGTTATAGGTTAGAAATTCCAACAATAATTTGTTTGGTAATAATCAAGTATATCACCTGGTCATTTAATCCAGACTTCAGCTTTGGAGACAAAAATACACCATCATGTTGACATGATCTGACGCCATGTTATGTGATGGTGACGTCATCTCAAGCGATGGAGTATTTCATTTCACAGCCTTATGGGAAACGTCCAGATATCTAAAAATATATAAATATGTTGTGTTACGTTTTTTTTTTTTTTCACTTTTTTTTTTCTTCTTCTTTTTGCAGGTGTAAACCGGTTTCAGAAAAACCTCGAGTACATGTTAGGATATAAAATTGGTCCGTTCTTCAAATATGTCTGGCTCTTTATTTCTCCACTCATCTGTTTGGTGAGTATGAATTGTATTTCCTACACATTGATTGATTGGAAGGCAAATATAACATTTTGTAAAGAGGTACAAAGTTAAAGTCAGTGAGGTAGGTAGATTAGGACTAGAGTGGAGTTGTGAAGGTAATGACTGATTAAGAATGGGATACAGGCGATACAATTCTTATTTTCACATATCCTGACCAGCATGGCACACACACTCTAGACAGACAATACACATGGACTCGAATGACATTGGGAATAACAAATATAAGATATGAAATGACAGTTATCGTGATTAGAGACAGCTTTTCACGAACAACTATATTATTTCCTAACCGAAAATAAACTCTTAACCAATAACCAGTCAAGCTTCGGTCCCCAAAACTCAACAAGTACGAAGGTAGTTGATGGTAGAGACTAGTTTATTCAAAATATGGACAGCAGTCTTCTGACAGTTTGCAGTGTTTTTAGACCTGAACAAGTCCTTTGACACGACTACAATTTACTGATGAAAAAGCTAAACAGTTTGTGGATGTTGGGTTTGGAACTTCAGTGAGTAACGACTTATATGTCAGACAGGACGCATTATGGTAAATAATGGGTTCCTCAGGGGTCCATACTTGGCCCTATGATTTTTATAATATCGCTAACGACCTACCAAATGTCATTCAAAATTTCAAAATATGGCTAAAAGCCGAAGACAGAGCCTTATTCTACAGTCATAAAAACCAGATCCGCCTTTCACATATACTTATGTTAGAAGTAGGCAACATTTAGTAGGTGCTAGGTGCAAATATGTTGCTCTAAATTTTAAAAAGACAAAATGTTTGTCATTCTGTACGTCAAAACATTTAAAGGCTATCAGTACGTGTGTGATGAATTAGTTGAGCACGTTGCTACTTTTAAATACTTAGGCCTTTGGTCTGATCCTCAGCTATAATGGGAAACTCACATTCAAACAAAGTCTGTGGTCGAATATCGCAGCGACTGGAGGCTCTCTCTCGCTCTGAATTTGCTTTACGTTATATGGGGAATTTACTGTATGAAAATTAAATTCTATTGCTGAAACGTAGAACAAAATACTGAATTTGTTGTTTGGCGTTTAAATTCTAGTCATCGAAACGAAAGAAACATGTTTAAAAAACTTGTTGTACTAATCAATTTTTGCGAACACGAATAAGGAATTTAACAGAACGCTACATGAAGTCTGACAGTAAAGTCCCTGCCACTTCGTTTGATTTCCATAGTCCATATAACAAAGTTTCGGTCGTTTCCGGGATTATTTTGTCCAATGAAGATACAACATGACCAGGCAGAGGCAAGTAAATTAAGAGGTGTTGCTTATCACTGACATAGATAATATAACTGATATAGGTCAGTGGTTGCTACACAGTTCACGAAACAGTTGGTCAGACAAACTATCCAAAAAAAAAAACCAAAAAAAAAACAAAAACAAAAAAAATCATGGAGATTTCGTAGTCTGATACGGTTGGAAGGTTCAATGTCCATGAGTGTAATTTTTACTATGATTCATATGGCTAATAGTTAAATGTTAGATATGTTAAAAACGTTGTTGTTGCTGCCAGGACAAAATAACATATACATAAGGATATCTTATTTCAGGTTTCTTGCCTTTACAGGGTTTTCTGTTTTTTAATATTATTTTAGAAATAATGTGTCAGATTTATTAACCACAATATATATATTTATATATACCACCGTTCCATTCTGTAATCGTCAAAAATTTGGACAATTTACTAATTTTTAGCTAAATTCGCGGATCTACATCAAAACAAAACATTTTTTAAAGCTTGTTAATTGTTGGGTTTTTGTACTTGAATTGTATACCTATAAGTCTGAAGCAGAGGCTGATTGATTTAGCTGTTTTAGAAGACCAATATTAATAAGCATAGATAGTCGCGAGCGGGTTATTATCGCTTGTCGAGTTTGTTAGCCCAGTTCCCCTGTTAAAAACAACCCCGTGATCGTGTTAAAGACACCATCCTCGTGAAAGTCTATATTTATGTATAGGTCATTGGCTCTGACTAGATTTGTGCTTGATTGTCTTGCCTTTCTAAAAGCAAATTTAGCCATTTCATTTGATTTCCACGATAAAGAAGCCTCATTGAAATAGTTTGCCTGCATAAGATTTTTTAACAAACTATTTTGATTTAACAGTCTTATCGAAATAAAATCCGTCAGTCCCCAACAATAACAGCACACGTTAAACGCTAACATCGTCATTTGTAAGGAAACAAACGAAATTACCTTAAATACACGAATTATTTATTTATTTTTTTTTATTTATTTATTTCATACATAGTCAACGGGCCTTGACCCAATTACAGACTACATCAACGCTATATACAACTTTT
>JARFOD010042681.1:0-10197 GCA_031763545.1 Mopalia muscosa | reverse complement strand
GCGGGCTCGCCCGGCGGCTTTCCGCGGCGTGCTTCCAGCGGGTGGTCCGCTTCTCCGCGGGGTGCTCTGTCTGAGCGAGGCGGCTCTGTCTGCGTTGAATAAGCCGCTCCGCCGCGCGCGGGAGGGGTTGCCGCGGCCGCCCCGCCCCGCAGAGTGTCCCAGGGCGTGCCCGATAGGGACGCCTACAGGGTGCTACAGGGTTCTCTGTGAGGTGCTCTGTGAGGTTCTCTGTGAGGTTCTCTGTGAGGGTGTTGTTGAGGCCACTGGGCTGGTGATGGGGTGTCCGAGGGTGTGTGTAGTAGAGTTGGGTGGGGGAAATGTCCTTTGTCGGATTACACTTTTGGGGTTTAACACACAATCGTTATATCCAGCAGGACGGCGAATTACTTGTCCTCTGGAAGTACTGACTTCATCAGGTTGTTCTCAGGTCAGTAAAAATCATTCTCAGGTACATCGGTTGGAATTATTGGGATAATGTGATCTTCACTTTCGCGAAATGGCTCATGTGAAAACCTCAGGTCACATATGTTACACCTGTACTGTCTACCATCTTCAGTACGAACATTATAAGATCTTATGTGAGCTTGGCTGTCAATTACAGCTTTCTCCCAATGTCGACCTTTGACAGAAGGTTTCGTAGGAACAACATCAGCTTTAGTAAGTTGAGATAGGTCTTTATCAGAGCGATTGTCACACACACTTTCAATAAGCTTCGGTTTAGGAAGCTATTTTGAAGTCGTAGTTCTTGTCCTGCGTCCAAACAACCTATGAACTGGAGAACTACCAATACCTTCAGTAAGTATGTTTCGTCAATCCAACAAAGCCAGGAACGGAACAGTTTTAGCAATCATGCTTTTCTCCATCAGCCGTTTCACAATTTTGACAGCACTCTCTACTTTCCCATTAGATTGAGGGTAGCGTGGAGATGATGTTATGTGGTCAATATCATAGACATCTGTGAAGCTTTTAAATTCTGCAGAATTAAATGGTGGTCCATTGTCAGACATAAGCTGAACCGGTATGCCATGTCGGGCAAGATGTGTCTTCAGGGTTTTGATAACTGATTTTCTATTGTTACTATGCTAACGGTCAACTTCAAAGTAGTCAGAATCAGCGACAATGGAACGACTACTTTATCTCCTTTAAATATAACACCATCTTTTTGTGAGAATTTGTCTCTGAAAGAAACGAATGGCTGAATACATTCCTTCGTCATCACTCAAAATGGATTGAAACGATTTTATGGATGTTGACAATCATCCTCGTCGCCAATTTGTGGTGTACCTGGGTTCGGTATAACTAGATTAACCTGGATAACTATTGATTGATAAACAACCATCTTGAAAGGGGGAAACCGGAAGTGATTTATTTCGGACATGCGCGTACAAGAGTATAACAAATGACGTCATGCATATTAACGTCAATACATAACATTAGTGTCACTATGATTCACTATACAAAGGTATTGCATCACATTAAGTTGCCAAAGGCTCGGGATTTGATATTACACGAACATGCATACTTGGTTTTCACTGCGAACACTCTGGTCAACCCTTTAATGAGAAAGAAAAGGCAGGCATGTGTACTTCGTATTAAAATAGGTTGCTATTTATTAACAGCTATTAAAATGCTTATCAGTCCTTAAATGTCCTTATTGCTAGCACCTACTAACTCTTATAAAGATAAAATGTCATATATAATATGTTGTGCTCACCAATTTGACCTACAAAAGGCTGAATAATAAATTCACAGCGCGCATGTAAACTTAAATGTATATTAAACAGTTATCAAAGCCACATCGTGTGACTCACTCATAAAGATGATAATTGACAGACAGACTCGATCCCGTCAACGGTACATCGAAGCAGGATTAGTAAGCGCGCAAGCTAACTAAAAACACTTAGCCCAGAACGCGGGTCCGTTTTATTTAGTGCTAGTTACCTAAATAGCTCAGTAGAGGGCAGAATATAGTAGCACTGGAATGTAGAGCAGAAGTAAACTGATTTATACTGTAAATATAGATCATACACAAAGGTTAAAGTGAATTAGGGCTTCCTTGGTAGCAGTTCACTGCGGAATTGTTTAAACGGATGTATCCGGATTTTTTGTTGTGAGGCTCACGTTCCGATACAAAATCTGTGCAACGAATATGAGAAAAAATTATAATTTTAATAAATGAATCACAGAAATGCTATAGGCCTACCTTCAATTGGCCACAATGACCGTTAGCACAGGAATCCTGGTTCCATTTAGTGACGAAACCTCGTAATATTAATTGCTCTCAGTTCCATTCACCAGACAGAAATCTTTAAATCACTTCACATGCGGTTCCTGATCAGAAAGATAAGAATCGTGGTGTAAGTTTGAAAAATAATCCACAAGGATCAAACGGTTAACATCAATTCATTCACTGTTAGCCTTTCGTGGAGATTTACGCCGTATCTAATTTTGTTCCATGCACCAATAAGCCGTCGTGAACAATGGAAAACGGCAGAAAACCCACTTTGCAGTGTCAATGATAACACACAATAACAAGATCAACGCTTATAACAGAACACAACATATCTAACACAATAAGACAAATCTGACGCAATGAGTCGAAGTGTGTAAATTTAGTGACAATATTACAACAAATCAGTTTTGACCTTTGACCTTTAGCCTGTAGAGCACAGGGTCACATGAACCTCTCCGAAACATCCGCTTCTGCGGCTATTAGATATAACAATATATTTGGCGAAAATATATCATTTGGTACAAATGTCATATCTGATAGGACTTGAACTTAAACTTAAGCGTGTCATGTTACAACATATCAGTATATAGGTCTAAGCGTACGACACACTGACACAATATAATCAGGCGAATTTGTTTATACATGAAGACTTCACATTTAATTAATATAGGACAAAGATCAAATTGTCCCTTTGTTATGCAATGTGCGTGTTTCATAGGCGAAAGTGTTACAATTTTGTTATAGGTGGTATACTAATATATGCGTAAATCGAATAAATGAAGGGATAAAAACTTGGTTGCCTGTCTGAATCACGTAACGCAGTTAATAATTTTTGCACAGGAATACGGCACTTGTACATTACGTACATTAAATGTATTAAACAAAATTAAAGTAAATAACATTATGATTGGATGCTTAAGCAATACTGAAGTGAAATAACGTAATGAGTAAATTTCTTTGCCGAGATATTTGAAATTGTACTAAAATACATTTGTGTTGTTAGTTAACTGCATGTATAAAACATTACATATTTAAATTGATTAAAACTACGTCTTTGATCTTGAGATATCGTTTGTCTTATTTGTACCAATATCGACATTGTCCTTTAAGACATTGGTTTAAAAAAATAATATAAAAATGAAAGTCAAAATTGCACTTATTCTGTTTTAGTTGGCTTTAGCATAAAGTCTTTTTAAAATAAAATCGATTCTACTATTAACGTCTAGACATTGACTCTTGGATACACAAAATTAACACAAGCGCAACCAAGATATGAAGCGTTTCGATAATGTTGTAAAGTTAATTTTCCTCCAGGGCAAAGTAAACACGTTATTGCTACACTTCAAACAAACTGTCCTTTAAGTTTATAACCAGAGTGCCGTAGAAAGGGAGATAATTAATTAAATTACATGTTTGTATGTTATATTATATTATATATTCACATGAATTCCCTCAAACCTTGATATGTTAGTATGCAGTTAAATTACCTACATGAATTTTGCATGTATAATGCAAAATCAACTATCTTCCTGTTAATATTGATGGCAACGTAAGCGAATCCCCGGAGTTCCAACATTGCAACCTTTGGGTTATTGGTATACACTGTATTAGATCTCAATGTATCAACCTGGGCAATCGGTCTTAAGACAGCTTGACCACTTAAACGAATCGAACAGTGCGGGTTGTAGCTACTAAGTTAAAAGACCTCAATTTGTGCAATTAGTCTACATCGAAAATAAGAAGTAAGGTTTTGGTCTCCAATTAAGTAGAGTTACTGGCTTATTACAGGTTAAATACCCCAATCGAATATAGTCTGTATCCGTTTAGAAGGTAAACATGCTTAAACAGTGGAAGTCACGGTACCTCCTTTGAAAATTCCAAGTCTATAGTTAGGGTGGAAGAGAGAAACATGGCTTGCTAGCAACAGATACTAGAACCGTTATTCCATATTTTAACAAGGATAATGTGTGATTTTAATTTTCGTTTGGCAAATAAACTGTGCCCTGAAGTTTAGTGTAACTTAATATATTGTTGGGCAGTGCTAAGTGCACACATACTAGACGGTAAGTAAAAACAAACTTAAAATTACATAGTTATGTGCATTTTAAATCTGTATCTCTAAATAAGGCTAAAGTGTATAACAGCCCACTTGAGAAACAGAACTCTGCATCGTTGCAGGTTGCTGTAAATCAGTATTGATGTATGAGAGAGTAGCCCGTGTCAACGTTAGACGACACAACGTATGTCTTACAATTGTTATGAATATCTGTTTACAAACTTACCTAATATCAAGACATCAACACGACATAGTTATGTGCATTTTAAATCTGTATCTCTAAATAAGGCTAAATTGTGTGATAGTCTGTTTGAGAAACAGAACTCTGCATCGTTGCAAGTTGCTGTAAATCAATAGTGATGTATGAGAGAGTAGCCCGTGTCAACGTTAGACGACACAGCGTATGTCTTACATTTGTTATGAATATCTGTTTACAAACTTACCTAATATCAAGACAGTAACACGACATAGTTATGTGCATTTTAAATCTGTATCTCTAAATAAGGCTAAATTGTATAACAGCCCACTTGAGAAACAGAACTCTGCATCGTCGCAGGTTGCTGTAAATCAATATTGATATATGAGATAGAAGCCTGTGTCAACGTTAGACGACACAACGTATGTCTTACATTTGTTATGAATATCTGTTTACAAACTTACCTAATATCAAGACAGCAACGCGACTATCGATCCTCAGTATGGGTTGGTGCTGGTGACAAATATGTCAACATGAATTCCCTATGCTCTGACGGTGTAGCTTTGAATGCTTGTACTTGGACTCCGCTCTGCAGTATGGCCCACGTACTTACGTGTTCTGCGCCCGAGCTTTAATTCAGGTAAAACATAGTGAGCGTTTCACGTGCGAATTCACCTGTTATCATGATCATTCATGTGAAAAATCTAGGTGAGGTATGTAAGCAACTCACACAAAGTAAATATCCTAAAATACCTAAATCCATGTACATTTTTACAGAACTGTGCTTTTATTTGGTGTTTGTCTTCCGCTGTATTAATGTTATTGGCCGTTAGCCAGGGGCTTATTGATACAACATGTATAGTCTGTGTTACTGCGCAGTATATAAAAAGGTACACTGCTAATATACAAGAGGTATCACATTGGAGTTATTGTCTTTGTCGCAAAGATATTTATTGATACAGTGACGCGCTAGTCTAATGTATTTATATGTTTGTTTGTTTGGTTGTTTGTTTGTTTGTTTGTTTGTATGTTTGATTGATTGGGGGTTAACACCGTACTTAAAGTTATTTCATTCAAATAAAGACGTGCCAGTCCAATGGGCGAAATAAATCAACCCCCAAAGGCTAGACAGGACAAATAAAGGACGTAACACAAAGACATCAGAAATGGATCGGATTAATGTTGCCCCAGCGCTCTGAAAGCACCAGGTCAACAGGAAACTCCGTCCATCTCATCCATTATAATGGACGAAATAAGTAACAATCGCACGGCGCGATCCATTGACCAATCAGAAAAGCTCGACTCTCTTCGGACGGAAGCGATTGCCTCAAGTTCCCTCAAAACGGAATGAATGATGAACCGTCAAAATATTCCTTAAACTTGAGTAGTATATAAAACAAATTGCGAAGAAGATAATTATTCGGTATTTGAAATAGTTAAACAAAACGTCACTTTGAAATCTATACCCTGAAGAAATATACGGTTGAGAAAACACAAAACATATCACGTTAAAAAAAATGTTTGAAGATAGAGTTAATGAAGTCACCAACTACTTTGCCCTATATATCATTAACTTAATGAAATTGAAAACATCAGTGAACACCTTGAACAAAATTGAAAACAGTAGCTTCCATTTGACTCAATATTTTCACTTTGTAATTATCTCATGGGCTTTGCGTTGTCGATTATTATACAAGATCAGAGTTACAAATGTAGTATATATAGAAAGCTATACTGGAGATTCAGGACTTCTGTTTGTACAAAGCTTTCTAAGACAAAACACACCAGTGCTTGAAATTGAATCTAACAGGCGTCCTATACACTAGAGCAGAATAGCCTATAATTTGGTCCCAGAACACAATTTAAAACAACGTCATTGGTCGACAATTTGTCTCTATGGTCATGTGACCTTGTTTAAGGACCACATTTTAGACGTTGACACAGACAGCAGAGGGTGTTTTGTTATTTGTTTGTTTCTTTGAATTTTAACGCCATACTTCAAGTTATTTTACTCACATTACGGGCGACTGGGCGCGCCAGTGCAATGGATGAACGACAACATTCAACGGAAAGACAGGACAAAAACCGATCGTAATACAAATACATAACAAACAGATCGAATACAAGGGACGGGATCTATGTACGGTAGAAATCGGAGATACCCTGTGGGTATGTTTAATAAATTGGCTAACAGTTCAATTATACATGTATATACTGGAAATAAAACGCATCCCTATAATACATAAGTGTGGCTAGGAATTTCCCTATTGCTTGAGGAACGTTTCGCAAAACACTCAACCTTTAATAGCTACTTATATTGATTAGATGATTGTTTATTGCAGGAATAAGCCATTACAGCTTTTCTCCTAAAGCAGCACAACAGCTTAGTACTCATTTGGGACAGCCTTATATAATACCCTACATCACAAGGTATATATTATTATGAAATGTTTTGTAATGCATTGGTAAAGGACAACAGGTTTTAATATTTATTTTTCTCAAGTTAAGTTCTTCACAAATGACATTACTAATATTGACCATTTCCGTTTTTGATGTTGGATTTAAAAACGTATTTTTTATACTATGCCAGGACAGATAAAATCGCTTGAAATTTGTTTACGTAATGAGCTGTATAATAGACAGCTGGAAGATGAATTAATGTTGAAAATTCAAGTTTTGAACAAACACATCTTTGATCCTTTGTTTCATACAATGAACTAAGTGTTTAAATTTCATATTGTTTACAAAAAAGATATCCACAAACCAGCCCTTCTCACATCTTATGAATCCCATCTCTCCAGTTATAGACTGATTTGACCGTAGTACCAAAATATATTTGATATACAATGCTAGGCATATTTGACAATATGTTAAGCCAATATCGTAAAAGAGGACTGTTGATATCAACTGTTAATGGGTACCTTCCCAATTAACCATACACAACTTTTTAGGAAGTCTAAGTAATTAGTTTCAGTATTGTGTGTGGATGACATTCAACAACTTTGGTGTCTGTAAACGGCCACAATTCACACCCATATAACAGAATAAGATTAACCATTTTATCAAACAATTCTAGTTTCACATTCAAGGTAAGATACAATTTCTTAAAGCATTGTTTCAATGAATAATTAGCATTTCTCGCTTTCTCCGTTAGCATTCTAGGTGCTTCTTTCATAAAAATTATATTTCACTTTAATTTCCAAATAACAGAAGCTATGCATAATTTCTAAATTATCGCCATTATAAACCCACTTGACTTCTCCTTTATATTTAGTATATTAAGACATTGTATTACAGAAACTTGAATGAAACAAAGCAAAAGCCACCTGTATTCTTACATTTTAAGGCGCAGAGATACCGTTAATCCGTGAGCAGTGCAGAACTCATTTAATATCCAAAAAGCAATGACTTGCAGGTTCGTTTAATTATCAATCTATATACTTCCCACAAATTTGTTTTTGTCGTGGCGAAGTAGAAAAAAGATGTCGCTGATTGGCTACAGAGACACACCTTCGAAATCCGCTTTACTTCAAATGACCTTCCGGAGTTTCCGCTTGACAGACTATGTTCGAGAAATGAACATAGCTCGTAACAAAAACAAGTTTAGACAGAAGAACCAACGCTCTTTGGTTCGCTTATTCCAAAACATGCCTTTATCGCTTGTATAGCATGCCCTATACGGTTACAAGACTAAGGTTACTAACATCTCCCAAGGTAGGCCAAACTCATCAAATACGCTTGTCAAATAACCAACAGATATGCAACAATGCACCCAGAGTTGGACTCGAGCCAACAAACAGAAATAAACAAAATATTTTAAATTCCACTGGTTGCATGAATTGTAAAACTTATGACTTACTTTCAATAAATCTATCTATTCAGTAAGACAGTTTAATGGACACACCGCTTCTCAGATTATTTTAATGACATGGTTTTTACCTCGAGTTTGGGTGAGTAGCATTTGTAGGCCTTAAAAATATCATGAGTGACATTTTAGATACTTGTTAAATAATATTACACTGTTAACACTATATCTTTATCTCCACATAGATAAGGTAATCTTACCCAGGCAAGGCTTTAAACCTCTCTTCCTTCCCTACCTTGCCTTCATAGCTTGAAAAACGTGAGTTTAATAGAGATTACATCAGCTGCTTTCGGATGACCTTTATCGCACCCAATACGAAAGAGGCGGTCTAATTACAGGATGACATGAGGCCATACATGTTATTTTTACGCACGATTTTAGTCCGTTTAACATCATCACAGACACGTTGTCAGTTGATCCACGCTTGTTTATTGCCCGATTTTGAAGTGTAAACGGCTTTTTGATTGGCTGCTTGTTTATACAATAGTTCAAATAAATTTTGCCACACTTTTGCCTCGAATTGTAGCTAGGAAATAATGTGGAAATCTCGTCTTGCACATCTTGACTCTTGCAAGAGGAAGATGGCATAAAGCCGACTCTTTAAAGCATGCCACACACCCGAGACAATGCAATACTGTTTGTTTGATTAACTTCGTACTCAAGAGTAGCTAGTTAACTTATATGAACGCGGATTAACTACTTCACACTGTTCCTTACCTAATTACGGTAAAAACCACATTTGCGATTGCTGGAGCCACCTCTGTGACGCACGCATATGTCTGATGCTCGACAGACGGTCTCCAAGGATTAGAGCGAGTCGGTTGAAGGAGCAATGCATGATATGGCGATGTGTCCGGATAAACACACCCTAAGTTATCCACACTACCACTAAAGTAAATTGGGACCTAGTAATCACTTTTTCAATTGAAATCAAGAGCTGCCTTTTGAATGTCTTGTCTTTTGTCGGTCCACATTTTTGGCTGCTCACTTGCTGTCAGCAATGTATAAAAATTATATTGACGACATAAAACGAATGTGCGTTGGTTAAGTTGACAGGTCATCTACTGTTTATACCTATTGGTGGAATTTAAGGCAGAGGTGGATCAGACATTGACGTACGTCTACACATTGGGGCAAAAGTATTAACTAATAGGCCGACATAATCTGACTTGAACAACCACACCCAATATGTTTAGTCCGCACGCCTACGCGGGACATACTATACATTATGCGCTAGTGTAATCCAGTGGTCGTATCAAATACATGATTGATTAATTCGTGTTTTACGCCGTGCATAAGGGTATTTCTGTTATAATGACGGCGATGTATTTCAGCAATAATTTACACTAGCACAATGGAACGTTTCCATAATATTACAAAGTTAATTTTCTGCTAGTGCAATTTAAAGCCAGCATTGCTATTCTTCAAACAAACTGCCCTTAGCCAAAGGGCGTAGTAAACACATTCTATGAAACATACCTACAGCTGAAACGTTCTGTCATAAATGAAAACTTACTCATGTTTACTGCAGGAGCACATCAACAAATTTCTGTTAAAAAGTTTTCAAATTGGGCTCCACAATCCTGCGGATTTGACACTACCTCGGCATCATTTTGTATTTAAGATTGAAGTTCATATCCAAACAAATATGTATTATAGCGGTAATGTTAACAGCGTTGTAGTAGAAATTGTTTAAAATTTAACATTATGATGTTCCGGGCGGAGATGAGTCGTGTATTCAGTTCATGTCAGCTGAGTGCGACTTTTATGGAGTGTAGTTATAGCGCTGTCAAAATTTCAGTTAATTTATGTTTTTCAACAGACATGCTATTTATGTCAGCATTAAA
>JARFOD010042670.1:0-10197 GCA_031763545.1 Mopalia muscosa | reverse complement strand
TTACTACATGGTAACGCACAAACGTTCCTTATTATGTACTAATAAATGATAACTCAGCTGCTCTTACTATACTACTGGTGGGCTTAGATATAGGTATCAGCAGAAGTCTATCAAGTAGAACACAACCAGCCCTTACCCAGCCTCAACAGCAATTGTTGGTTGACGGCACAGCTAATGGCCTAGTCTGTAACCATCAAGTACCATCTAGCTTTTTAATGCAGACTGGGAACTTTGGGATAAAGCCGCACTATTACTGTCTCCCCAGGAAGTGACGAAGGTGCTCGCCCTTTACAATAAGCCAACGGTGCATACAAATTTGAAAATGGGTTATGAAGGTCAACATAAAATTGAACAATTTTGTTCATTTAAACATGTTTGAACTCGTTAGTATCTTTATAGTTTGTTTGTTTGATTTGACTGGTATCTTTAAAAAGGCAATTGGACTGATGTTCAGCTGAATGACATCAAAGTATAGTCCCAGTGTATTTATACAGTTGTAATTTATCTTGCTTCGACCGCACAATTTATTAGCAAATATTAAATATTAGCGGATATCACTACATGTAGACATTCAAAATGGCACTAGGTTTATGACCAAGGGGCTGTAGGGCCTACGTAAGGCATGGATGTAAGCCGGCTTCTGGTTTTAATCAAATGATAATGGCCAAGAGGTAGTCATGTTGGGTAGTACCATATTTGCTTTTAGCTTTAATTGCCTTTAAATAAAAGATTCCTTACATCAGCTCATCACAAAAGTCTCCCTGACTGTGGTCACGTGTGGTTTCTCCAAGTGTTGAAAAACAGCTCGCAGCTGACCAGCCACTGCCTTGTCCAGATCTTGGGGATTCTTACGTTTCGGGTTAGACAGCTCTTTAATCACTTTGTCAAATGCATCAGGGTCTGGACCGTGAAGGATGAAATGTTCTAAAATCCTGATACATAGGAGAAATTGGTTAACACAAAGAGCTTAATATATTCATTTATAGCAGGCGCATTTGTTATCTATTGCAGAAGTTCGGGAATTTGCTCTAATTAATTTTCATTTATTTGGAGAATAAAAACAGACAGGAAAACAGTCAAATAAGCCAAAGAAGGACGGAGGATGATTTTTTAAAATCATAGCCAGTACAAAATACGCTCTGAGGGTGAATTGCTTGTTAAAGGACAGATGGCTGCTTAATACAATACATTTTTTGATTGGGGTTTTAATTTTCATAGTTTGAATAGACTCTTTTGAAAGTTGCATCCTGTCCATCAGAGTTGAAATCGGCAGCAGTGTTTTGCTCTGTTTGAAAAATGATGCTCCTCAGCGGCCAATCCGCAGACAGATAGTATGATTTTGAATTAAACGTACTGCCCTTTACCAGATGACTAAACATTGCGACAGCATTTCAAATTGTGTAGGCTACCTCGGGTCTATTATATACTCTTTTCAATACCGGATCATCAGGTGTTATTAAACACCTTATCTCCCGGTCGTTCTGCATTGAGCTTCTATAGCCCAGACGGTTAGAGCGCGGGCACTATTAGCCAAAGAATTGATCTGACGTGAGCTTCTGTAGCTCCGACAGTTAGAGCGTGGGCAGTGTTAGCCAAAGAATTGTTCTGCCGTGAGCATCTGTCGCTTGAGGGAGTGGGTGGACCATGGTCCTGCAGAATACTCCCTCGGCTTCCTCGGTCCATCGTAAGAGGCGAGAAAAGAGGCTGCTTTCAGGCACTATTAGCCAAAGAATTGTTCTGCCCTGAGCCTCTGTCGCTCAGACGGTTAGAGCGTGGGCACTGTTAGCCAAAGAATTGTTCTGCGGTGAGCGTCTGTCCCTCAGACGGTTAGCGCGTGGGCACTGTTAGCCAAAGAATTGTTCTGCCGTGAGCCTCTGTCACTCAGACGGTTAGAGCACGGCACTGTTAGCCAAATAATTGTTCTGCCGTGAGCCTCTGTCGCTCAGACGTTAGAGCGCGGGCACTGTTAGCCAAAGAATTGTTCTGCTGTGAGCATCTGTCGCTCAGACGGTTAGAGCGAGGGCACTGTTAGCCAAAGAATTGTTCTGCCGTGAGCATCTGTCGCCCAGACGGTTAGAGCGTGGGCACTATTAGCCAAAGAATTGTTCTGCCCTGAGCATCTGTCGCTCAGATGGTTAGAACCGGCCCCTGCTAGCCTGACTAGCCTGACCGGAGTTTGAATCCGATGAAGGCAAGCAACAGATACTTTCTCTACATTAAAAATGAACCTAGGTAGGCCTACTATAGATGAACACAACAAGATTTGTACCTGGCTGCGGCCAATCCGGTGCTTACAGGGACATCCGACAGCTGGGTTACCCGGATTACGTCCTCTACCTTCTCCAAAAGTTCTGGGTGACCAGCATACTTGGCCACTATTGGAGCAATCTTAGCTACACAGTCTATCTGTGCATCAGTCTCAGACCCTGTGCCATATAAATCAACAATGTTGAATTCGTTTTGATTTTAAGTTTAACCCATCAAATGCCTAGATAATAATGCCTATTCTTGGTAGATAATGTCTATTCTTTGTAGATAACATATATTCTTGGTACATAATATCTATTCTTAGAACATAACATATATTCTTGGTAAATAATGTCTATTCTTGTTAGATAACATATATTCTTTATAGATAATGTCTATTCTTGGTAGGTAATGTCTATTCTTGGTAGATAACATATATTCTTTATAGATATTATTCTTGGTAGATAATATCTATTCTTAGAAGATAACATATATTCTTGGTAGAAAATGTGTATTCTTGGTAGATAATGTATATTCTTGGTAGATAATGTCTATTCTTGGTAGATAACATATATTCTTGGTACATAATGTGCATTCTTAGAAGATAACATATATTGTTGGTAGATAACATATATTCTTGGTAGATAATGGCTATTCTTAGAAGATAACATATATTCTTGGTAGAAAATGTATATTCTTGGTAGATAATGTATATTCTTGGTAGATAATGTATATTCTTGGCAGATAATGTCTATTCTTGGTAGATAATGTATATTCTTGGTAGATAATTTCTATTCTTGGTAGATAATGTCTATTCTTGGTAGATAATATATATTCTTAGAAGATAACATATATTCTTGATAGATAATGTCTATTTTTTGTAGATAACGTCTATTCTTTGTAGATAATGTCTTATCTTAATAACTTTACCGCTCTCTTCCGATCCTGTTTCATAGTTCTTTAGGAAGTCTTTGATGCTTTTGTGTCTCCACGGCGAATATATTGGCAGAGTTATTCCAGCATCTGAAAAAGTAGGATACTCTTATCAGTTGAAAGTGAATTTTTATTGATTGATTGATTGGGGTTTATTTACGCTGTGCCCCAAGGGTGTCCTATCTCATACAATTGCTATGTTATATATCATCATTAAAGGTATTTTCCAAATTAGGATTTTTCTTATACCAGTAACTAAATAACTACAGTGGTTGAAGCTTTATTTTGGATTGCTTGATTGGTGTTTTACGCCTTGCCCCAAGGGTGTCCTTTCTCAAACAATTGCTTTGTTATATATCCTCATAAATGGTCTTTCCCAAAGTAGGATTTGTCTTATACCGTTAATAAAATTATTACAATCGTGCAGGCAGGTGGAACCATTTTAACCAAATCTCTCCATCCCCTATATCAGTTTTTATGCCTACTACTAATAAAGGAATCAACAATTTAAGAGTTACTGGTCGGTCACTTGGGTGATTGATTGCTTGATCGCTTACTTGATTGGTAGGTTGGATGGTTGGTTGGTTGGTTAATTTATTTATTTATTCGTTGATTCATTTATTCCATATGCTGTATTTCACTTGTATGATGACAAAACATTGCCCTGTAGGATGATTGTTTGTTTGTTTGATTGTTATTTAACATCGTACTCAAGGGTATTTCACTTATATGTTGACGGAGATAAATACAGAACATCACAAACAAATCTGCTTCTCCTTACCCTTTAGCTCTGCGAACACCAGGGCAACAGAATGCAATCTCTTTTCTTGCCTCTTCTGCAGGGCCATGGCCCACCCGCTCCCTCACGGCTGGTGTAGGATGAAAACATTGCTGGTGTAGGGTAAAAACAGGAGAATTTGTTTTTAAGAATCAAACATACCTTCTTTTGATTTATATTGATTGATGGATGTATTTTCGTACTCTGATTCAGGACCAAACTTTTTGTAGTGTTCCTTCTTCAAATCTGACAGATCTACACCTGAAATTACAGCAATTCTTAAACGGTTATAAGTGACGTTATAGGCACTTTCAATAATAAAAGACAACTAATAACATTCATTGCCTTGAAACAAAAATCACCAGAAAAACCAAAGCATAGTAATGCCTATCCGATCTTTTGACAGGTCAAGGTGAATACTTTAAGAGATAATTAATTTTCTAATCTGCCAGGATGCTCGAACACCAGATAATCTGCTGCACTATAATATCTTATAACCACCGATTAGGGTCGATGGACTTGAATACAAAGGTGGTCTTAAAAAAAGTATTTGCAAGTACTAAAAATGTTGTAACTTTACATCCAGGGTGACATTCGTTCTGGAGAGACGCCTAGCATAAAACCTTGTGCTCGATATGTTTTATTACATTTATATTATAACGATATATTTTTAAGCCTCATATTGTCTTCTTCCATATTATAAACAGTTTGTAGATTGTATTCCTTGTTGTTTTCCACTGCAATGTAGATCGAGTAATGAAGACTTCGAAGATTGACTTTTCTAAAGGAAATAAAAGCGTTTCGTGCCATTCTAACCAGACAAAAAACATTTGCATTAAGTTCCTTTAGTTTTTGTCCTTAACTCTCTGACTGCCGGGACAATCTATGACTATTTACCCCTTAACATACCTTTGCAACGGACTAAAGACCTGAGGATCCCATCTGCTTGATCTCCATAGCAAGTATGTCTTCCTGTAGCAATACGATAAAATGGGTTTTGAGATGGTTCCCAGAATTCCACTTCATCTATTCCATCCAGAAGTGCATCCAACTTTTCTTTGTTATAATTCCAATGTAATGGCTGGGCTGAAACGAAAAGGTTTTTTTTTTCAAACAAAGGGTTTGAAATGGAAAGAAATGTTTACACAGGAACTGTTTTGATGGAACTATATTGAAAGGAACTACATTGAGGGGAACTGTGTTGAAAGGAACTGTATTGACAAGAACTGTTTTGAAAGGAACTGTTGAGAGAGGAACTGTTCTTTGAAGGAACTGTTTTCTAAGGATTTTTTTGTGTTGAAAAAACTGTTTTGAAAGAAACTGTGTTGAGAGGAACTGCTTTGAACGAAACTGTGTTGAGAGGAACTGTGTTCAGAGGAACTGTTTTGAGAGGAACTGTGTTCAGAGGAACTGTTTTGAGAGGAACTGTTTTGAGAGGAACTGTGTTGAGAGGAACTGTGTTGAGAGGAACTGTTTTGAGAGGAACTGTGTTCAGAGGAACTTTTTTATGGGACTGATTTGAAAAGAACTATTTGAAAGAACTGTTGAGAGAGAAACTGTTTCCAGAGGAACTGTTTTGAAAGGAACTGTTTAGAGAGAGACTGTTTTTTAAGGAACTGTTTTGAAAGGAACTGTGTGGCTGTGTTATGAAGCAATTATTTTATGTTTATTCGTCAAAACTAAGTAATATTTAAAATGTCATGCTTTATTTTATTCTCTATAGGTATTCTTTCTATTGGCTGTCACATTTTACATCAGATTACCATAAAATGGCTTAAATTGTTAGGATGTTTCACTTATATGAGGACGTGCCAGCCCAATTGGTGAAGGAAACCCCCCTCGACAACACTGGCAACAAACAAAGACGAGACGGAACAAATACAGAACAACAACAGAACACAATACAGACACCACAAACAGATCAGCTTTTTGTTCCCTTTAAGCTCTGAGAGCACCAGGACAACATGAAGCTCTCTCCAACCACCTGCCAATAGGATCGGAAATGTAGACAGGAACATGTAAAGCTAGGTAATTTTGTTTGTGAATAGTTTGCATGTAGTTATATTTAATAGCAATGTTGAGGTTTAACCCAGCGTTTGTATTTCCCTCTTAATGATTTAAACTATATGCGTTTTATCTACTGAACATATCCCATATTAAAATAATAGAAAAAAGATCCCCAGTCACTTTAAATGTTCTGAGATAGTTTGGGTCTGAATACGCGTCTATTTAAATAGATACATAATACTTCCACTGAAAAGAAGAGTAAACATTTTTAATTTGCCATGTTCCGTTGTAACATTTCATATAGAAATAGTAACTGTTAATATGGTAGCAGCTCTAGTTGAGTGACGTGAATTTTTAACATTGGAGAAACCGTTGTGAAAGTAATCTTTTGAAAGAAAAGGTTTTAAATAGAATGGTACCTCAGGGAAATGTTTTGAACGAAAACTTTCGCTACTGTAATCACCCGAGTGAGAGTACCTCACGTGTCAGGTTATTTATAAGAAATTAGAAATGACGAACAAAGCCCCTTTATAGATGATAAAACAAACCTACGGGGTTTTCTTCACGCCGACCTTGTACTCTAATGTATACTGTATGTTTATGTCCGCAAAACAAGGCCTAACATTTGAACAACTTATATATATTAGAATGTTTGGCAGCGAAACAGATCCGGTTGAGTTTATGTTGAAAGTTTGCATGGGCATCGTAGAAGCAAATTAATGTAAGTAGGTTTCAGATTGACAAGGACCTTAAAACTATAAGTTTCTTCTTTTCGCCACAGTGCTACCATTGGTACAGATTGACTGATTGATTCATTGGTTGATTGATTGGTGTTTTACGCCGTGCTTAAGGGTATTTCACTTATTCGACGGCGGTGTATTCCAACAATAATTGACACTAGCACAACAAAGATGTAAAGCATTTCCATAATGTTGGAAAGTTTCCTCCATTGACAGTAATAATTTTCAAACGAACTGCAAGAAACCAGGGGGCCCATGAATGCAGATATTGAACTCTAAATGAAAACCTGAAATTTGTAAGGCTGTTTCCATTTTTTCACCTACATATTTTCGGTGTAGTTATATAGACAAAATGAAAAAAAAAAAACTCAAAACATATAGCGACACAGCTGTACCAGCATATTGTAACGACAGTACCCGGATAATTGTAACAACAAAAAATTAAAAAAAAATAAAAAAATAAAAAAAAAAATAAAAAAATCGATTCTACTCCTTATATCGAGACATTGACTCTTAGATACGCCGGGGCCCTCTTGTTTTTCACTCTTTTTATTTGCTGATCTTTGGCTGACATCGCCCCAAATATTGGCGGAAATTACATACAGGAGGGTACAGGAACGCACAGGAGGTTTGTAAGTCTCGTCCACTATAGAAACTTAAGCGAGAATGTGGTTTTACCTGGATCAACCTAGAGTTTGACCGTAATTGATAGTTTTTTTGTTTGGGGTTCGGCCTAATGGATGAAGGAAATCACACTAAACACCACTTGCAACATACACATATAAGACAAATACAGGACAATCACAGGACATGATACAAAGAGCTTTGAGAGCACCAGGGCAATATGAAGCTCGCATCCAACCCTCCGTAATTGATTTGTTTGTTTGTTTGATTGGGGTTTAATGTCGTTCTCCAGGGTATTTCACTTATACGACGACGGACTGTCCACTTAACAATGTTCCTTACATAATAACGTTCGAAACCCGAAAAAAACACCCCCGCGATTGCCGGAGACACGTCACGTGACTAACTCATAAACCTGATGGTCGACAGACGGACTCAATCCCCTGAACGGTAAATCGAAGCAAGATTAGTAAACGCTACCACTACGCCACGGCCGCGGACTCCCGTCACAGAAGAAGTGTTTATACATTTATTTGCAAGTGCAATATATAATCACTGTCAGAGGGTTACCCGGATCCACATAAACATAATATATAATTATAACTAAATAGGTCGCTATATAGGTCGATCCTTCTTTAATTTGATAGTAAAAAGTGCATGTACATGTCTGCTGTTTGAAGGTTGGCTTGGTAATGTTTACAGCCTACATACTATTATGAATTGGTTCTCTGATCATGATGACGACAAACCAAATTGACAATGTTTTATAAATGTTAATTGTCATTTATAACATATTCTGCACTTATTTTCAATACATGTTCACACGCGAAAATATAGTCATTAAATACAAGCATTCACAGTTTGACTATTATACGTACGACATTCATTAAATTTTAGATGCAGGTACCGTCATTATATTGCACAAGCCCCTCTTTTCATGTTATATAATACAAACTTATTTCTTAAGAATGTATGTTTCTGTCTATTTTGCCATACTTTATGCATTGAAGTCGTGCAATAAAACATTGAATTGAATTGAATTGAATTGACATGCTATAGGCAGATAGGGGCCTACCGACTTGTTATATTTATATGTATACACTGTACGCCCCTCAACGTAAAAACGAAACGAGAAGGAATTGAGTTAATCAGAGGGAATTCGCCCTATTATATTCCACGAATAAGATGCCTCACCTCATGCATGGCATATCAATAAAGCATAAGGCAGCATTGACGATACCTGGATCTAACATGGCAAGGGTATTCTTACCTCCCGCATCTGCCACTGCAGCTCCGATTACGGCCGCTATCCTTCTCTCCGCCACCGTGGCCATGTTCAACGTTTACCTCTCAGCTAGATCTCGGAATGAGGCATAGCCTGGTGAATTAGACCGGTGTAGTCTCGTTACTGGCTGTTCGTGTACCGTCAATCACCCTGCCTATTATACCGCAGAACTGTCTGTATGTCCAATGATAGTGGATCCGCTTTTCTCGGATCATTTATTTCTATGAATTCTGCATAGTCATCGTGGACGAATACAACTCTTTACATTGTATTTATTGTGCCACTTATACACATACACATTAACACGTAGGCTTGCTATTGTCCCAATTATTAGTTGATAGCAACGACAATAGGCCAAAGCTGCAGGCTTATATGAACACGTTAACAGCGTCACAGTTTGTTACAAAACAAGTCTCTATCTCTATATTGTCGAGGTCATGCATGGATGACTTGTGTCGGGTATTAAATAATACATGTTATAGCAGAGAAGTTTTAGATTGTCCGTGTAACTATGTGTGTTTGATTGGGGTTTAACATCGTACTCAAGGGTATTTCACTTATATCACGACGGCTTGTCCACTTCACTCTGTCCCTTTCTTTATCACGGTGGAAACGAATGAATTTTCACGTGACTTCAAGTGTGACATGCCGTAACCTCAATCCATTATGTAAATCTACGTCATCACCGAATGCACCATTATGGTGGCCGAGGGCTGCCAATTTAATTTATTATAGCATTAAAAAGAATTTAAAAAAATATAAAATATTAATCATCAATTAAATAACAATAGGCTATTAAAAAAAATTATCGGAAGGAAAACAAATGCAAAACACATACAAAACAAAAAATCTAGTATCTTTCTCTGGGTTATTTAAAAGCGAAACAAAATGCCTTGACCGAAAGCTGCCAATTACCAGAAATAATCGGAAAGACAGAACAAAACAGTCGGAATAAACAAAATCGACAGCGCAGGAAATTATTATACGCCAATAAAAGCTACGAAATGTGCAGTAGTGGAAAGTTACGTTTCTATTATCGGGCCTACGAAAAATAACTATCAGTCGCAAGAATGTTTACATGTAGGCTAATATCCCCCAAAATTGTGTGCTACCAGAAATCAAGAGAAAGACAGACACAAAATCTTCAGAATACTATAAAAGCTGCAGGTCGACGGGCCTTGCCTATAGCGACGTTCTCTCGGGCTACCTTCGACTCATTTTGTCACCATCAAGTACCGTCTAGCTTTTCAACGCAGACTTGGGGTACACGAGTCATGGTTCGAGGTAAGACAGCGACGGCTGTGCGCAAGCACGCCGTGTACAAGTAACGATGGTTAGATGGCGACGGTTTCAATTAAACGCCTTCAAGTCGATTTGTTTGTTTGATTGTGGTTTAATGCCGGACTGAAGTTTGTTACACTCACATGACCGCCTCAAAAAAACTATTTCTGATTTTTCTCTGATTTTTTCTAGATACCCTGAAACCCTTCATTAGTATTTTGCCTACTTGCAAATATTTCTTTTTTGACGGTTTTCAATCTTATTATTACAAAGGGAGATAACTTATACGTGTCAACTCGGGC
>JARFOD010042659.1:0-10198 GCA_031763545.1 Mopalia muscosa | reverse complement strand
GGGTAAGACGAAAAAATAAATTAAACAAGAACTAAATTATAACATAAAAACGACTCCCTAAAACAAGTCGCCTGTAAGATTCATGCGTCCGAATAATCTTGCACATTCTGACTTATAATCTTTATCTAACTGTCTGAGATGCGACAAGTGAGACAACATCTGTATATAAACTCTTAGGAAACAGATAAAAATCCGCTAATAGATTCATCCAGACTGTAGAATACTCTAGTTCTTTTTATTGGTAAATTTGCCACAAAATACGACAGGGTGTCACACTGATAAGAGATAACAGGCGTTAAACGCTGGCCAGACATGTGACATTAAATACTGATACTACCTGGGCGGCATCGGTCAATATTTTATTGACATGGGAGCAGAAGTCACAGAGGAGTTACCATTTCGGGAACCAGCTGTAAGGCGTCTAATGTCTCATAATCAGACTTTGCTTGCTGTCTTTTGACTTTTTCATGCAGTGTAGGCTTTTGACAATTTTTTTAAAGTATTATTTCATTACTTTTCACTAATGTGTTTCTGACAATATTTTAACTTATTACGAAAAAATATAGACATTCCGTGTATTATGTAAATCCCGCTTTTTGTTTTGTTATTGATTAAAACATTCTTTTTATTGGCCAAGTTAAGACCTTATTGAAAATAAATGAAATAAAAAGTTGTTCACTTTGTGCATCGTGATTGGTAGATTTTCTGAGATTTGATGAAGACTTTCCAACAAAATAAACCCCAGATAGAATCCAAATATTTATAGCCAAGCCGTTATCGTCATCACCCGTTCGGCTCAATGTCAAGAGGATCAGCCTCAAATCGTTACTGAGGAAGTTTTAATTCTATACTCACGGACAAAACAAGTAAAATAAATGAGCACATCCAAACAGAAATTTAGTCACCCGAAATTTTCGTGATGTAATACTTATCCTAATTTTCAAACTTGTGGTCGAAATTATGAGGTTGTTTTTTAAACAGGAGGTGTTCCAAGCCACTGAGCACAATGAGATTATAGTGATAATGACCACAGGCTATTGTCATTTGATCTTCTTTTTACCAGACTTTAGGAACTAAGTCGCTGAAAGCATACAACTATTAATAGTATACGTTAAATATGGTAAATATAACATGGGATTTCTTTTACATGTATCACTTTGGAAACATTTTGCTTTTGGTATGTTTTTATTGTTTTTCTTTCGTTTGCATATTTTTCAAATTATTAACAACGACCACAAAAAAGGGGAAAAAAGGCAAAAACAACAATATTGTACGGAAGAAACCGATTGCATTGGTAACATTGGGAAGAATTTCGGCAAAATATCTTCACATTGGTTTCGAACAACACAAAATTTTCATCTCTAATTTCCTTGCAAGGGACGTTTTGTTTATATGGGCAAGTAGTTTACAACAAAAGCAAACAGGTATTGACATAAGTGCGTAGTCCTTGTGTCCCAATACAATTTAAATTCACTTTTAAAACCATAAAGTTTGTGATATAACTTTCTGGCATCGAAACGAGTATGCGTTTGTTTAAGTTTAAATGAATCTGTCCTAACGAATGAGTTACCCCCTACTTACAAATTTAAGCTAGCTTCTTTAGACGGACAGATATTAAAAGTGGTCTAAATTTCATGTACATCGAGTCAGCTGTTTTCTTTCCGTAAAGGTCTGTTTATACAGAGTGCGGTTTGCGGTGCGGCGTAAGGCGTACGGTTGCGGCGTGCGGTGCGGTGACGCGGTTTGCACGTTTTGTCGTTCATATAGGATACGGCAAAACGGACGCGGTTTTCCGAGGGTAGTTTTTTTATAAACAAAATGTCCCGAGACGACTCAGACACAGACGACATTTTGGCCCTCGGCGAAGAAGTCTTCGGAGGATATCAGTCCACGAAATATTTCAGAGACGGAATACGCTTGGTGAATACCATCATCTGGTACAAGAATTGAGTTCCCATCCTGACAAGTTTTCTCAATACTTTCGAATGATTGAAGAACAATTTGATTACATGCTAGCTCTTATTAAAGATGATATTTCCAAGCAGGACACCAACTGGGAAAAAGCTATAAGACCAAGGGAACGCCTAGCCATTGGCTTACGGTGAGTTAACAATAATTTTCAGTAAGCATTCAAATGAATGAAAGAGCCATCGGTTTTATTGCAGCGAATTACATACCACACAATATATTTATATCTTTATTTGAACTTAAAAATATATCGGCCATCGTTCAATGGACACGAGGAAAGGTTCATTCATGCACGACGATATCTGCCCGTGTTTCAATAACAAGGCTGATTGTTACAATAATATTGTTTTTGAATTGTCCAAACATACTTTTTTACGTTTGGTGTGATACGGTCATCCATTGAAGTCTGTTAAAATTAGGTATGTCACGTGACACCACTCGCACTGTCGTCACTGGAAAACCGCCCGCTGATTGGTCCACGCTCGTCCGGCTTGTGCGGCACCGCACAAAAATCCGCTCCAGAGGCAATCTGGCCGTCGCCGGATACGGCGACCGCAACGGCGAATGCGGCGACCGTTCTGTGTATAAACGGACATTACAAAAAACACACATAGCATTCCGTCTGGAAAACGCACGCCGTACGCCGCACCGCTAACCGCACTCTGTATAAACAGACCTTTAGTTGGTCGTTTGACTGAGGTTTTATTCTGGCGGCATTTCTAGACACCACTACAAATAAACTATTGCAAGATTCACGACAAATCTGATATTTAAATTAATTATTAGGATATATTTATATATAACTGATAATTACATTATAGAAAGGCTGGTATTTACATAATTTAGAAGCAGATATTTACATTACACAACGGCGATATTTACATTATTTATGAACCGATATTTATATAATTGGTAATTACATTACATAAAGGCTTGTATTTACATTATTTAAAAGTTGATTAACTTATAACATAACTGGCTTTTATATATTTTGAAATGAAAGCAATTTTTTCAAATCCCTTTTTGGATTCAAAGATTGGGGTTTTAGTTTTGACGCAACCTTTAAATGTTTATTCGGATATTATTTGAAAAAATTAATTGAAAAAGCGACAACTTATAAGCTATTTTCAGAATTATTATTTGACTTGTTATTTGATATGATATTTTCGAATGCTTGAAAATGATACAATGATATACATTAAAAGTATCGAATAAAAACCGAACCTTTAATTTTAAGTCAAGTTATATATGAAGTGATACACAGTTTTTAACCTTAAGGCCTAAAATTGTATAGCCCTATTATATAATCGTCCAAAATTGAGACAATTTACTCATTTTTAGCTAAATGCGCGGGGACTAGCTCTATAAACAAAATATTACTGAAACCAGAGTAAGGCATCTAAACGGTCAGATGTCTAAATTAAGGCTGATTTAGCGTTTGAGATGCACAACATTAATACGCACGGTGAGTCGTAAGCGGGTTATTATCGCTTGCCGAGTTTGTTAACCCAGTTCCCCGGTTAAAGCCAACCCAGTGATTGTGTTAAAGACACCCTCCTCGAGAGCGTCAGCGCCGTGAATGGCTTGTGGTAATTTTGCACTGAAAGCAGACGTTCAAGTTTTGGAAATCCCCTATTCTACACAGCCTCGTTTTCGATTTACCCGTGAAACTATGTCCTTGTTTTGATGACATAACTGTCAAAATATCAAGTGAACGGCAAAATAATTTGTATATCGATGAAAGAGGGTACGATAGTGAATAGCGTGCATTTGACTTCGATCTGAAGTTATGGGTGTTAGTGTAGGAGTCCCATGAAGAGAGAATATAGAACAAGGAAATTCAACTGTTATGGAATCAATCAGTGTATTTAACCAAAGGGCCTCACTCAGCATTACCGGTACGTCATTTGTGCACCTGGTTTGTTATAATCGGTTGATTTTAAAGAACTCTTTACTCTTACCAACTATCAATGTTATACTAACAGTTAAATAAAAAAACTCCTACTCGTACATCCGATCAGTGGTTTGACCCATACCGGTAGGCAATAAGCCCATATCAAAACCTTTAAGCTCTAGCCTATTAGCCCCCCATACCTGTCCGTCAGATCTGGGATTAGTATAGATTTGTTTGTTTGTTTGATTGGTGTTTAACATCGTACTCAAGGGTATTTCACTTATATGACGACGGACACAAAAACATGACCTCACAAACAAATCTGCTTCCCGTTACCCTTTAGCTCTTCGAACACCAGGGCAACAGGAAGCAACCTCTTTTCTTGCCTCTTACGATCGACCAAGGAAGCCGAGGGAGTATTCCCTAGGGCCATGGCCCACCCGCTCCCTCACGGGGCCGGGATTAGTATAGATCAATCGCTGATTCGAATGGAAGCGATAAGTCACATAATTCGGCTCTGTATATTATTCATCATCTGACATTCATCCTAATACAGAGTCCGAATTCAAGTAATGACCCGAAAGTGATATTTTGCTCCAAGTTGTAAACAGCGCCTAAATATGTCCTAAATTAGGCGGTTACAGCTAAAATTATAACGATATTTCAATGAAACAATAACATGTCATAAATAAACAGTATTAGACCTTATTCCAAACACAATTTACGCCGAAAATATTGAATTTGTAATCTGAACAGAATTACCTCGTGCAGGTCATTCCTTAGATTGTTTACACATAAAGCCTTGTGAAAGAAATCTCACCTATTGAAATGTGCCTTTTCGTTCCAATAATCGGTGTTTATCGTACAAGCCCATCACTTTTTAAACGTCCATGGGACAATAAGGTAAGCGGTCGATATGATTTTATTGGATTATGTTCGTTAAATCAACTGCAAATCGTTTCTTATTCTCAGAGTGTGGGACGCTCGAGCAAAATATCAAAAAATAACATGGCGTAACTCTCACCTGTGTCCTGAACATAAAGGGGACACAGATGAGATATCTCAGTTAGGAAGCTATGTTTCTTATCCCTCTGTACTAATCAGTTCGCTAAATGTAAGATATGTTTGTACATATCACGTTTCTGTCTATAGTGGCTTGCAAGAACAATGTGGTAAAATTAACCAAGTTCATACCTTGCCATTGGTATTAACTGCACAGTTTTCCAGTTGGACGGTCGGTGTGTTCTTACATGAAGTTTGACCAATCTCAATCTCAAATGTATACTTCAAACCAGCAACAACCTGTGTAGAAAAACCATGATACAATATTGTTGTGTTATATTCATGAAGAGCATTCAAGGGTAGTGTGAAGTGAGTTGGGCTTGTGGCTCTTCTCTCTCAGGGGGTACAAATAACTTAAATACGGTAATTCTTCTACTTGCTGAGTGACGTGAGTTGAACTTGGAGCTCGTCCCTCTTAGGGGTTACAAAATAAACATTGGAATTAACAAAGTAAATCAGAAAACTCAATCGTATAGCTCAATCGTACAACTTACACCATCGGGTTTTAATTTTCTACGCTTCTTATTAAGACTAAGTCCAAACTGAAGCAGTCTACTCTTCTAAAAAAAATTAGGAATAAAGTGTTCAGAGCACAGCATACAATTTCTGTTGTGATTGAATTTTTTCCGTTGTACATTCTTGATCCATTTCCTCTAAACAGGCAATCTGTGTAATGTATCTCCACTGAGCTGCTTTTGATTAGGGTTAAATGTGAAATTGGTACATCCAAAGAGCGCACTGAGGCGTATTGGTTCCGTATGGTAGTGTAGCTCTCACGTTGCAGATCTAAATGTAGCCCGAATATTGGGCGTATATGTGCTTTTTTAAAAATTCGGACATTCTACAAGCAAAAAAAAATGCACTGTTAAGACTTATAATAAACAGAACCGTAACAATAGTATTCCAGCGAATGTCGGAATCCTAACGAGAAAGAGAACGATTATGCATCCCATAATGCACCAGTAGGCCTACGAAATGGCGTACATGAGTACCTCGTTCCTATACAGCTCCTCACATACACTTACAGCGTGTGGATATTATTTTAAACGGACTCACAGTATTTAAACTTTTTCTAAATGGTATATCACATTAATATTGTTTTAATATAACACATCTGCACGTTCAAAAACCGAGAAGAAAACTTCTAAAAGCGACGCTTGCGCTTTCTGGAGAAACATGTTATATGACTTGTTAACATAGCTTCATTGAAGTAGGATTAGTAAACAGTCACGCCAGCCACCAAGCCTCTGCCGTGAGCCAATATATACCTTACAAGACACACGTTTTTAAGAACAAATAATGGGAAAACGGCTTGTCATACCTCAAATCTATAAATCCACAATCGCAAAACTAGCGTGAAAGATGGACTATATAAAAATACTAGTTGCGTAGGTATATATGACAAATTAAGTGGAACATATATCTGCCCAAAAACAAAAAAGTAATTTCGCCCGTATTTTCCACAATCTTCCGCCGATTTTACCAACTTGTTTTTTACAATACCGCAAAGATTAATACAAAATGAAAAACAAAAAATTGCTGTTTATTATCGAAAAATCTGGAAATTATTGGATGATATTGACTATGACGTCGTAGCCATGGCCTTAAGTGGTTATGTAGAAATGTTTCAAAATCAGTCAAGCAGCTAAAAAGATGAACTATAAAGATAAATTTCAGCCAAAAAACCCCCAAAAGATTATGAAAAAAATCGAGAAATTACGGCCATTTGAGTGTGACGTCAAGGCTAAATAACACGAATATTCGATGTTGGATAACTAAAAAACTACTGGTCACACACAAAAAGTAGTTGTATTTTTTGGTCCAACACATCAGTATCCTTCCAGAATCAGATTTGTTTCGAAACAAATCGACGATTTTCCCCCTTTGTTTCCGTTTTCGATTACGTCATAATAACTTCCAATATGTTTAGGGTACATCAATGCCAAAACAAATATAATAGTCCCATGGCTTCTACGGCTATTTTCAACAGTAGAGGCCGATCGGTTTCGAAGGTTAAGTTTTTCTATGAAATCGAGACCCTGTGACGTAACGGCATAACTAGGTAGCTACAAATAGTAGAAGACCTGTAGTGCGACCTTACAAGTGTATATTCCAAATATTGATTCTTTGATGAAGCAGTTGCCGAGAAATCCGTGACAAAAATTGCCATGTTAACAATAATAATAAACAGAACGGTAACAATAGTACTCCAACAAATGTCTGAATCCTAAGAAGTCGGATCTTCAGAGCGGATATTCTAAATGTCTAAGTCTAAATGATGCAATCTATTGGCCCTACTCACATCATCATGGAAACCACCGAACCAAACCCGTTGAACTTCGGGCGGTTTCTTCAAAGGGAATGTGGTAAGATCTGCGCCCAGAAAAATCTTGTGGAGATGTATTAATCTTCAACTTCAACTTATTCAAAGTATACATGTAGATATTCTCTCTTCATTTACTCAATATACACACATATACATGTATATAAGGCTCTGGTAAACTTCGTTACATTTGTATGCGTTCTAGCATGAACTACATAAACGTTGAAGTTTTCACTCACCTGAGATGTGGCAGATTTGATTCTGATCAGATCGCTGGCAAACAAAGCGTTAGATTGACGATTAAGAGCGGAGACCGCAAACCGTGTAGCGTTCTTAACTTCTACCGTGTCGACTGATACGGGATATACACCACCAATAGGATTCCCCCTCTTCTGGTGGATTGGCTGGCAGGCGAAGTGGGTAAGATCCCGGGTGTTTGTCCATTCCTGGTCGAATATAGTCACCTTACATACCTCTGTCTGCAATAGAAAAAATACCGCTAACCACACGTAAGACCTTATGTGGGTACGAACGTGAAATGTATTGAAATAATTCATAGTAGTATTGCAGCAGTTTATTTCATGATTAAGTGTCGATTGTAAATACTGTCTGAGGTATTCGCGTCAAGATTGTTTGTACAAAAGAGCTGGGCGTCTAGACTCGATTCTGTATAGCAACTGGACCAGCCCTTTCACAGTGCTTCACCTACTAGAGAAATATTCGACGCCTTTACTTGGATGGAAAGTAATGGTCGATCTGACGTGAGCTTCTGTAGCTCAGTCGGTTAGAGCACTGGCCTGCAGAACAAAGACCCGACTTCAAAATTCGGTAGAGGAAAGCAAATTTGTGTTTCTCTACGGCGTATTAGTAAGGTATATTTAGATTGTTCTTTGAATGTACTAACGATACTCACCCTACAGTTTGAACTACAGCCGGCCTCTTTGACTTCTATATCCATGTAGTAATTGATCCCAGCGACAACCTGTTAGTTAAAAAAGTACGTTTAAGTCAGTTTGTCGTAATTGTTAAGCCTGACCGTGATTAATTTTAAGAATCTATATTTGGATACTCCAAATTACAAATTTAGTACATTTGGAGGATCCATTAATTACTCTTAAACTTGTTAAAAATTGAATAAATGTCAACAGAATAAATAGTACATTTTCGGAGCAATGTATTAACTATATATTTATAACTACAAATATCGTAGTTTATTTAGTAAAACAACCCTCTGACAACAATGGATTTCACTTTTTTTTTTCTTACATATGCCTGTTTTAGGCTATACTGTCCTCTTTAGAACGCTAAATGTTTGAAGTCTCTACGATGAACCGGTTTCGCCAAATAAAACAAATTCAGTGTAGCTACTGAGTTTAAAGGCCTCAATTTGTGTACTTCACTTACATCTAGATTTGAAGTAGGGCTCAAATCTTCAATTAAGTAGACTTATTACAGATTTAATATCCCAATCGTTTATATTCTGTATCCATTTATAAGGTAAACAAGCTTAAACAATGGAAGTTACATGACCTTCTACCAAAATATATCAGTTTGGGTGTAAGAGAGAAAAATGGTGGGTAAGTAACAGATACTTGAACCGTATTTTCCTTTTTTTACAAGGCCAATTGGCGATTTCAAGTTTCTTTTTGCAATAATATGCGAGGAGTTTCAGTATATCAAATATTATTGGACTGTTATTTCGACCAATTTCTGTGTTGGGCGTTAACCCCTGGAAGAGGATGACCTGGGAGAGAGGTTGGGTGGCAGGTTGTACATTGAACATCGAAATAAAATGTAGGCTCAGTTATATCCGAACAAATACTGACTCAATGGGCGCAATGAGCAGAGGGTAGCCGGGGTCACATATTCTCTGCACCATTGGTGTGATCTCTCTTTTCTGAACCCTTTAACTCGCCTAACTCTTTTAATACTTAAACATCTTTATCATATGTTAAAGTTGCCATAATTGAAAAACAAATATTCCAAAGGCAGACTTTGTCAGATCGATTCTCCTGATAAGTATAAGTGGAGGTATTGTGTGTTGATAAAATAAATACATTAAGCGTCACGTTTAAGTGGTAAGATGATCTCTGAGCTTTGGCTGAATCTGTCCAAACAAGACAGCCCGATGAGCCGATCATCAATTTACAGAAACGTCAGAATCACCTGTATAGAAGGCTATCACGTGAAAATATGTGCCAACCATCTGTGTGCCTTACACACTACCTATAATCATGATCTATACTGACATACGGCTGGTTTCACACGACTTCAATAAAACATGTATCTGTTCAAATATAATTGTTCTTCTCTTTGTATCACATTACGTATATTTGCATTAGAATGTATAACTATAGCTTGCCAGTGTTTAAAGCAGTGAATATATGTGGATACCTGGATATATACACTGTTTTATCCAATAACATTTTTTCTTTTCACGTCAAGAAGCTGATAGCGGATCTTTTGTGACCTTTGTATACTATCGAATGACAATCCTACCACGTACGTACTATAACTGCTTTGGGGGTGTAGCATAAAAAAACTTACACAAAACTGTTTGCCAACTTTATTTAATTTCTCTAGGAGGAGAAATTTAGGATCAAATCCCAATTCAAAATAAAATGTTTGTAAATTAAACTGTGCAGAATGATCCTCTAAATCGAATCTGTCAAGAACAGTATAAATAGCAAGTTAAGATTGTCGTGCTACCAGAACGAGTATTAACGTGTCAAATATTTTCGTGAATGTTACAATCCTTGCCTAAGTGTTCGTGAATGTTAAAGTCGTTTTCGCTCCAAAAGCGAAAATCTATTAAATTTCCGTGACTGTTGCACTTATATATGGGTTACCGAAGCGGTATGGATCTATTTATTATCGCCCCGTGAGGGAGCGGGTGGGCCATGGCCCTGCAGAATACTCCCTCGGCTTCCTCGGTCAATCGTAAGAGGCGA
>JARFOD010042648.1:0-10198 GCA_031763545.1 Mopalia muscosa | reverse complement strand
GGGGGGGTCACTGTCAAACATTAGGTCAATAAATGAGTCAGACAAAGTGGCTGTAGCAATCTCACAGGTGTGTTTTTGACAAGGTTTCCTGTCGTTTTTCCACTGTATTTAAGAAGGAGCCTTGAGAAACCTTGATTTTCATCAGAGCAAAACACTTTTTATAGTTGTGTTAGTGTGACAATTTAGTGACCTTATATAAGTGAAAAACCATTGATCACTGTTTCTCACCAATGAATCCGTTGGAATAATAACATACAGAAGGTATAATCTTATGTGTCTAGATGAAAAATAATAACAGCAATGTATTCTAAAATATACAGAGAGAAATTTATAAAATTTTGTTTCCAAGGAGGCTTTTATTGCTGACAGTGGATAGTCTTTTAGTATCATTTGATATTAATCGTTTTGTTTTTTTTGGTGATTGCAGGTGTTTGATCGTTTGTCTATAATGAACCCAGACGTCTGTGATGGCCGTGTTCTCATTACACCAGATACAACAATCAGACTCAAAACTAACAGGTGGGTTAAAGTCCATTTGTCTACCATCAGGTATATGGGTGAATCACACAATGTTGCTGCGGATATCGCAGGAGTGTTTTAAGAGGTTTTCCATTGAATTAGGCAACCTGCCATGATATAAGTGAAATTCCCTTGACTATGACATTAAACCCCACTCACAGAAACAATCTGGTGTTTTAACACATTTAAATTAATCACAACCAATGGAAACATATATGTGATTTGTGGATAACAAGGCAATTTTTCTCATGTTTATCTAAAAGATATATCATAAAATACAGAAAAACGGAAAGGTTAAACCCCTAATGAAACAATCTAGAAAATGATTTCTAGACAAAGAAATTTCTTCCATTGCACGTCTGTCCACTTTATTTGTACTTCCAACCCTAAAACATGTTAAATGTTCCTTAATTAAGTTTATGGCATACCTTTGAGCATAGCCGGAAACTCTTACCAAACAATCTATTTAAAATATCCTCTAACCATGGCAGTAAACACTTTAAGATATCATATTAGCATAGCATTATATATAACTAACCAATCAATTTAAAATAACCTATGGTTATAGTGAAGAGGTAAGGGATTGGGTTTTCAGTGAAAACCATTTGCTATTTGCTCTCAAATAGCCTGTGGCTGGAGGAAGCTTCATGTTGCCCTGATACTCTCAGAGCTAAAAGGGAACAGGAAGCCGATCTGTTTTTGGTGTCTGTATTGCTTTCTGTTGTTGTTCCGTACTTGCCTTGTCCTGTCTTTTTTTGTTGCCAGTGGTGTCAAGATTTGTTTCCATCACCCATTGGGCTGGCACGTCATCATGTAAGTGAAATACCCTTGAGTATGATGTTAAACCCCAATCAAACAAACAAGCGAATGACTGAATTCACTTATTTGTAACACTTAACATCAATCAAACTTATTTCAAATTGATCAGTTTTTGGGTTGGCTTTTTAGGGATGGAGCAGCTCGTCTGGCATATTCCATCACCCACCAATCCCCCCCTAACCTCAACTTGAAGGTGGACTCATCTGGTCACATGGTGTCTAACTCAGTCACTGGCCAGGCCACAGTATTAGTGACAGCTCAGGAGGACTTTGAACAGAATCAGACCTCAACTCTGTTAGTTAAGGTATATTGTTAGCTTTGTGCACACACAAGAGGTGAATATCATTTCCTCATTCATTAAACATTTTATCAAACAAATGTTGTAAAATGTATTCTTGATACACATTTCAATTTGGTTAAGAATAATAGAAGTAATTGTGACATTTAACAATGGGGCGATATTTTTGTAAAACTAAATCAATTCACAGCAAGACTGTTAATAGGGGCAGTAAATATGATTGTGCAGGCTATGAAATAATAAAAATATGGTGTCTTATGTTTTTTAAATGAGTTTTACTTTAAATGCTATGCAATCCATAAGTTTAAGATTCAAATGTTAAATTCTCTAGGATTTAAGTGGTGAAAATTAACAGCTATAAAATTCAATGATTTGAAATTTCAAAATTCATTCTCTTTCCTAGTTTATCACATGCAATTTCTTTGTAGAAACAACTTTTAAAGATTTTCTTGCTCTATGATAAAAATTTATAAAGAAAATTCCCCAAAGTAAGAAAATTGTGTAATTGTGTACTTATTTCCCTAAATTGTCCCCAGGTTGAGAGAGTGGCATATCTCATGCTGAACGCTGATACAGTATTCAAGTCTGGTAACAGTCGCCTTGGTAACATCCCAGTAGGATCCACCGTTCATTTCACTGTGACCTATCACGATCAAGTTGGCTCACTTTTTCATGCCACAAACAGTCGCATAAATTATAGATCCAACAGGTAGCGTTTTAATTCAATGATTTTATAACAGTATCAGGTAATAGTGGTTTTGTAAATAAAAATGTGTTTAAATTTAAATTAATTTTAACAGAAAATGAATAATTATTTCAAATTTTAAATTTTTTTAATTTATCTGTTGTATTTCATCATTACAGATTTGACCACCTTCAGGTGACCAGTGGAATGGGGAATAACACTCTGTTGGCTCGAGCTACTGATATTGGGGATACAATTGTCAAGGTAAAGTTGGTGTTCTGGTCATTAAGGATTTGTTTAATTAAACAACAAAGTGTTTTATAAATAGAGGGATGACAATGGAGTTGGGCAGTGGTTAAACAGGGAAATAAATGTGTAACATGTAACTGACAGTGCCACATATATCATTGAATAACAATTACATTTATATGAATATTCACATCATGTTATTTATAGTCATTGATATATATGGCACTATAGATGTTATATGAGTAACAAATTTATCTCCCTTTGAATGGGCCACCAGTGTATAAGAAAAATAACTGTATAGTGTAGGAACCCTTACAGACTGAGCACAAGACATTCTACTGAATTTCCGTTAGATACAGTACAAAGTTGTATGCCAGTAGAAAACTTTAGTTATATCTATCTGAAAGTAGCACAATAGACATTCTTCCAATTATGTAATTCTTTGTTGTTTTTTTTTGTTTGTTTTTTTTTTAAGGTATGGAGTCAGCAGGATCCTCGCATGGTAGATTTTATCAATGTCCCTGTGGATACTGCCATCCTGCCACCAGGGGGAGCTTTCACATTAGGCGATGTCATCTGCTTCTCCAGTCCTCTAGTCTCAGAATGGGGTATGGTATCAGAAGATTTCCTCTGAAAGTTTAATTTGTAGATGCCGGATTTCTGTTGTTAGTGGTATTCTATTCCCATGCTCAATTTAAATAATGTGTGTAATGATATTTTTTTTCCAGCCTCCATAAAGAAAAGTTAAAATGTCCAAATAGGTTTCTCCCTTGCTGCCCTGGGTGAATCTGTGTTCCTGTGGGTCACAGAGGATATTCTAGAATTAATTTGGTTCCAGAAATCATGGGTACCCAAAAATCATAGGCCCAATACATGTTAAATGAAGTGCTATTTTCACTAAGATGGGTAAAAACTGTGTCAAAAGCAGCTACAGACCTGATTTAAATCATATAAATTTGGGATAGGAAATGGACCAAATATTTGTACACTCCCCTATCAAAGTATATATCTTAATAGTTAATAATCCTTCTAACACCTCTGAAACTCTGCTTCAAATCCCATTCAAGGAAAGAAAAATGTCCTGTCTCCAGAATGTTTGTCTGTGTATCATAAATTATCTGAAACAAAATTCTTATTATTTTCAAAAATCTGTAGGTCATGAAGGAGGCTGGTCTACTGTGGGTAAATCACTGACTGTAGATGGTAAGGCTGGAATAGCTGTGGCTGGAGGGGTAGGGAGCTCTACACTGAAGTACACTGTGTCTGAGGGAATCTCTACTCATATTGAGGTAAGAAAACTCATTGATGAGTGTATTTAACTATATTCAGCTGGAAAAACATGCGCAGAAACACCAGGATTAGAAAACCTTGAAGAATAGCATATAAAACAATGACAACTTTTCGAAACAAGATTTAAAGTATGCTGCTCTTTGAGGGAAATATGAACTATTTTTCGTAGAAAAGCACTTCTGGCCATCATTATTCTATGAAATAACTAAATCAGGTCTGGAAATAGTAGATGATGGAACCGATCAATCACCTGTTGATCATCTTAATTGAATTTCATGAGAAGGATTTTTCGATCATTGTTGGTGTTTGGGTAGACCTAACCAGCAAAACATATACTAACATGGCTGTAAATGATTCAAACCATTTCAGTATCATATTTGTTAAAACCATTGTGTTCCTATTTAATCCTTTTCTCCTTGTAGACAAACATTTCCCCGATAAACCAGGTTTATGTGGGCAGTAGCTTTAGCTTTTTGACCAACTACAAACAGGCTGTGATGAGGTACCATGTTGTTGTTGGGTTAGGGAAGGAGGATAATCTCATTGGTAAGACTCGAATCATTGTATTTAAACAGCAAAAAAATTAATAATAATAATTTATAATGGATTATTGGATCAAAAATTTATTGTCCACCGCTACTATAGTTGGAGGGGACTTGGAAATCCTACTCGGCGTCCGGCCGTCTGTCACAAATGTTTGTGAATACGCTAGCTTGAAAACACGATCCTAAGACATAGAATTGGATTGCATTTCATTACACAAAGGAATATGGTCACCATTGCATAAATTGTCAATATTCACCCCGACATGATAACTCGGTAAAGAAATGGATGGAATTGCATTTCATTTAATTCTGCAAACAAAAATGACATCACTCAAATTCAGGTATTAACTTCAAACTTTGCTTTTTCTGTTAATACCATAGATATGGTTCATTTCACAACAAATATGGCCGACATTACATATCACACCAAAATGGCGATAAACACCAAAACTTTTACTCTTTGGTTCTTTGAAGAAAAAAAAAATTTCTCAAACAAAGTAGGAAAAAGTGATTTGACTGGGATTATGAGCATATATTTTCAAAAAAAGCCTCTAGTGGTGGACCTGCTAGCTACTCCGCTTGTTATAAATTATTATTGTTTTTATTTTTGGGAGTTGCACAGTTATTTAAACGAAGTTAGAGTAAGACTTAAGGCATTTTGTTTTTGCTAAATAGTTATGTAAATGAAACAGCAGGAACAACATTGCAGTTCAAACTAGCAACTGCGAGCGCTCAGTTCATTGAACCAGTCTCGGGTTTACGCTTTGTTCATTCATCCATCTTTCAATTAACTTTCCCCCCTAGCAGTTTAACTGAAATACATAGTCTTTAGGTGTTTTTTGTCCTACAGTTATGAGAGAGATTTTACAATTATCCTGTTACCGAAATAAAGATCTCATGTTTCTGTCTTGTAAATTTTTGCTGACAACAATCTTTTCATCTATTATTTTCTCCTATTTATTGTAATAATCAGGAGACAACTGTGCTAAGATGGTGAAGAAGGATAAATATCCAGTTATCTCCCCTCCCTTCCACTGTGTGCTACAGATGTCCACTGTTCTACCTGATGTCAATATTGTTGACCTCTTTAAAGCCACTGCCATGTTTGACTCCGAATCAGGTAATCTCACTTGTATATAGATTAAATTTAGGATATTTCTTCGGATTTGATAAATACAGCTATTGGATATTGATTTGATGTCCGCCCATTTCATGAATTGACTTCATTTACCAAGTTTTTAATGTAAACAGACAGGCAATTGGAGCGAAATGTATGCTTAAATTTATCAAAATGTGTACGGATTGAATTGAAAAATCATTTAGTTTGAAAAGGCAAAACACTATATGGTTGGCTAGCGTGAGAATGATGCCAGAATAGACATTTAACGTTGCATCAAAAATAAAGTTATATAGTGTTTTGTCTTTAGCTCGCCTGTACGAAGTAAGGAGAGCTTATGTCAACCCCATGGCATTGGCCATGTAAAGGCTTCTATAATGAAATGTACTGAGGGAATTTTTCTGAAATTTGATACACAGTTTTACTGACCGGAAAGGAAGACATAATTAAAATTATATGCAATTCTGTGAATATTAATTAGGTGATATTTTTTTAACAAAATGGCGGACAATTTGTGTTAAGCACTATATATCCAAATTGAATAGACCAGTTTTCCTATAAAAAATTGGTAAATGTTCCACAACATGAGAGGAGAGGGATATGTCTGTTCAGTTAATTATATGCATATTAATTATTTTAACGAGCTTTGTAATTAAATTTGCATTGAACACCATAAGTCCAAATTGAATAGCCCAATTGTCCTAAAAATTTTGGGCAAATCAGCCTCTAACTGCCATTCAAAGATGTCATTTGGTTTGTCAGTCCTGTTTTAATCTACAGACCAGTAGCTGTAAAATCCAACTGAAACATCCAGCGTGTTGTTCCAGCTATAAATGTGCTTAAAACAACATATCAACCTATGAATGTAAGCAACCCCCTTACACTGACAACATTCTGAAATAAATGCAGCTTAAAAATAAACCATACTAAAGCAAGGAACCCTTGAGTACTACACCAATCAAGAAATCAAAAATATTCATTTGAGTCTACATGAATTTGTACTATGTTCAATTTCAGGTCACTACTCCTGCGAGATCGAGAGAGTTATCAATGATTACATTGCACAGCCAGTCAGTCGAATAAATACAGATATCATCCTCAAAGTGCATGTCCCAGGTCAGAACAGACAGCCAGAAGTTACATCCCCTGAGCTACGATTTGATTTCTACCCAGCTTTCTATGTGCATAATAGAGAAGTCCACATAAGTAATCTATCTCCCTCATCCAGTGTAAGGGTGTCCCTGGCTGACAAACTTGTTGCCCAGATGAGGGTAAGCAAAAAGCACATCTTTGTAGCACCCTTCAAAAACAGTTAAGTGTTAAAAATCAAAACGAGATTGGTGGGTAATAACGTTGCAGGTGATTAGGCAGCTCAATGTTGACTTCCTTTAGCCGCTGCATGTAAATCCTAGATGTACTGTCAATCTAAGTCTGTGTACAATTTATTGATTACAAATAACTATGTGAATTTTAGATCCAGACAAATGAGAGTGATGTGGTAGAACTGTTGGCCCCTGAAAGAGACACCAAGGCTGGTTCAGTTCTGGTCTTTCCAATCAGATTGCTGGAGACAGAAGTTGCTTGGCAACGCACTCAGACCGGAGTAACAGTGGAGCTGATTTGTCAGAGTACAGGTCAGATAGAGAAAGTCACTGTGGTGGTGAAACTTCTAGGAGAACAACCAGAGTATGGTGAGTCATTTAACATTGAAGGGCGATAGGGCTACTCAACCCCCTTCAATGTACTGCTGTCATGTTCCAGGACACATTTCAACTCGAGTTATAAAATGGAAGCCTTCTTCCTGGTTTTACACCAAAGACTTGCAATTCACAGTCATATAAGTGAAATATAATTGTGTATGGCATTAAACACTAATCAGACAAATCAATTTATTATTGATCTTTAAAGTGTTATAACAGGATTTCTTGTAGAGGGCTGTTAAGTATAGCCATTGTTTTTACTTTCTGTTACACTTGGAAAGATTTTGCCTCAGATGGCTTCGTTTCGATTATGACATTGGAGTCTTAACTCTTGGCATTCAGCATGCAAAATGGTTTAAGGGAATGGTCACCGTTCAAGCAAACTAAGACCATGTACGTTGAATGTCTACAGTGTATGTACATGTTCTACAGAAAATAGCCAGAAAAGGATTCTCATACATTGTCAGAAGTATTTTTTATGATAGGCTGACCATAATCTAAGTTATTTGACTATACACCATTTCTTGCTTACTTCTGAGCGCCAAATAGAAAACCTAGAGCTGTGTTAGCTGTGACCTGATTGGCTGGCTCCAGCTCTCCAGCCAATTAAAAGCACTGTTGGTCTATGGTCTTCTTTAGCTCTATGTCTGCTCATCTTGAAAGTGTTCACAATACTTCGTAAAAGGTTTGCATTAAATGCACCCCATGTGCCTTGATTCACCCTGATAAAGACCGGATTAACTCTTTGCCTTGATGAAGCCACTCTGACAGCTTCCCAGGTGCATCCCTTAATTGGTGCCCTATTTTTCTCTTTCTCCCCACATTGTAACAACATTTATGGTATTCACACTTCATCGTGTAATATCCATTTAACCTTTATTTAAAAGTACTAAAATAGTTCATCCAAATGGAAAATGGAAATAATTCAATTACATTGGGAATTGATTTTCAGATTATATTAACTATCTTATGAAAATCATGCTTTCATCTGGTCAATGTTGATGCTCTATTTCAGTTCGTAGAAGAGTTGGTTGGTTGACAGCATTTGGTGTGCTTGGAATGGATTATAAAGCTGCGTTAATTCTGTTCCTGTGTGGAGTGGGAACGTTTGCTCTGTTTGTCACCTGTAAGTTGGGATCTCATTTATATATATTTCCCCTAATAATTTGAAAGAAAGGTTTTCATCCCATAGTCTCCAGTCTGTATCTTGTCTGCACATTCACACCTGTAATTAAGACTCTCTTAATTTTTCAGGTAAGACAACAAAATCCAAGAGTTCATTTATTACAGTCTATCATTTGTCACTTCAGTACAGATGTGATCAAAACATAGTAGATTCAAGAAGCTCCCTGGCATTTTAAATTTATTGAGTCTTTTCAGCCCAGATATTTTAAAAACATACAAGATTCAGGAAAAAAAAATTTGTAATAAAGGCAGTTTTTATAATGTAACAGTGATTTTATGATGAGTATGAAGCCGTGTTTACATCTGCCTGACATTACACAGCCTTTAAATTCAAGAGATACTCTCATTTAATATTAATGGATCTTGATTTCAGTGTATTTTGGAATCTTTGGACCTCGCTACACAGTGACGACTGCTCCAGGTACATTCTCCCAGCCTGGCTCTCCTAAACCACCAGGGTCACCCTACGAAGGATCATATAATCAGTCTCACATCTCACCTTACAAACAAGACGGTATGTTTCTTACCATTTATATTTTTTAAGCATATTTGAATCCTGATGCATGTCTTAGTTTCCTTCACCCATTCCACTAGTACGTTGGTGTTGAGTGAAGTAACCCTGTTTTTAGAGTAAAACTGAATTAATTAACAGCTACATCATACATTTTAATGTTATAATGAAGAAAAAATTATTTGCCTCCACTCTGTTCTGGCTGCCCCGTGAGGGAGCGGGTGGGCCATGGCCCTGCAGAATACTCCCTCAGCTTCCTTGGTCGATCGTAAGAGGTCAGAAAAGAGCTTGCTTTCGGTTGCCCTGGTGTTCGCAAAGCTAAAGGGTATTCTGTATTTCTGTCCGTCGTCATATAAGTGAAATACCCTTGAGTATGACGTTAAACACCAATCAAACAAACAAACAAGTCAATCAATCAATCAATCAATCGGCACATCAATGGAGTGGTCACTAAATCTTATAAATCCTGTCATCAGCTGATAACCTTTTCCACCTAACCAAGTTTTTTCTTCTGTCAATGTTATTCATTGCATTTTAAAGTTTGAACTTTTATACCTGTGTTGTTTTGTTTATTTCATTGATATATTCCATATCTGTTTTTACCTCTGTTGACGAGTTCATCCGTTGCATAATTTTCTTTACTTTACTATTTGGGCGGGAATGCTTTAACGTACATTTACCTGACAAAACGATATTCAGGTGAACACAGGATTCTGTGAGCTTATTTAATCAGTCGTTTGTCGTTTGCACAGAACGTTTCGATTTTTTACGTCAGAAACAGATTCTTGATGTTTGGAGCGATTCTTGATAGCTCTCACCTCAGCTCGACAAATAAAACTCGCGGAATTGTGCATAAGAAAACAGCTTTGTAACTGTTTGGTATCCTTGACATTTAAAATCAATGTTAAATACGTTTGAACACTGTTGCTGTTGTTATATCTTTGCCTTTGTCTCTTAGCTTTTCTGTGTCCTTATGGCTTAATACAGTGTGCTGTGGATCAATAGATACGGGTGTTTCATGTTGCCCTGGGGGTCTCAGAGGGGCAACCTAAAACTAATTCATATATCAAGGGCCCGTGAGGGAGCGGGTGTAGGACATAAGCCCCCCTGGACACGATCCCCCCCGGACATGATCCCCTCCGGACATAAGCCCCCCTGGTCACAAGCCCCCCTAGGACATAAGCCCCCCCGGATATGACACCCCCCCCCCCCCCTTCTCGTAGAATAACGCGAGATTTCTTGAATACGTTATTCTACTACTTGTTCCAATGACGCTACGC
>JARFOD010042637.1:0-10199 GCA_031763545.1 Mopalia muscosa | reverse complement strand
ACTTAACGAGTGTTCACGTTTCAGTACAATTAATTTGTTTTATTAAGGACTTAAAGAGTGTCCACGTTTCTGTGACAATGAGTTAGTTTTATTAAGACCTTAACGAGTGTTTACGTTTCTGTGACAATGAACTAGTTTTATTAAGAACTTAACGAGTGTCCACGTTTCTGTGACAATGGATTAGTTTTATTAAGAACTTAATGAGTGTTCACGTTTCTGTGACAATGGATTAGTTTTATACTGCATTGACTTGTTTTGAGAGTAATTATGGCGATATTTGCATCACATAACCTGTCGAAAGCGTTTGTTTGAGTCAAGTATAAAACATATCGACTTGAGTCTTTATTATATTTGGTATGAATTGCGTTAAGTTAATACTAAAGCACAAATTTGAGAAAAGATAAATTTACAGTTCTGGAAAATTATTAACTGGCAAGTTTCCTGGTTATTTTAGCATCTACCTGGGAAACGCTCTTGTGCATAGATGGTGAACAGACGGACACGATCGCCGTCTATCCAATGTTATTATTCCAGATTCAGTGCTTGAAGGCTCCGGCCTTTCCAGCTTTCAAAATGAAGTACTTAAGTATACATTCATCAAAATGTGAGAATGCTATAGTTTGCGTTACTGCGGTCAAACGACCCAGAACATAGTCGAAACAGTACTGTTCCAAGGCCTGAAAATAACAAAAATACAATTTATAACAAGTAAATTTTTGTAAATGATCAATGTCCTAATCAATCCTTTTCTGGCATCTATAATGTACATTATAAAAAAATATCTATGCCTAATAATTATTATTGGCAGAAGTATATCAAGCAGAAGTATGAAAGCAGCCTCAACAACATTATGACTTTCAGTTGACTTTCATAGTGGCATATGACTCATTGCGCAAGAAATGGTGGATTTTGTTCGTTTCAGGCTGTTTGAATTTCAGAATCCACTGACGCATTATGGGTATAATATAACGTTTGAAAAGCGGTAGAAACAGCGTTAGCATGATTTACCCATGATTCCACATCCAATTCATGTCCGTTGAGGTTTCTCTATGTCTCGCTAGGGGTGCTTCTTCATCAATCAGCGCTGGTCTGGTCACAATGCCAGTGAGACTGGGTAATGGCTGGTTTCTTACTTTGTTTGATAGACTTCTGGTAATAATATGTGATATTCCGATTTAATTTCATTAACGCACTAGAATTATCTGCTCTACACCACTGGTACTCACAGTGTACAGTTGCATATTGCTCTTACATCCAGACATAATTGCCATCCAGTAAACGTTGGCATTCATATGCATTACTAATTGCACCCATCTATTGTACTCCAACATTGAAATACTAAGCAAGGACAGGCTCATTCGTATCAAACAGTATACACTTAAAACTCCTGTACTGTCTAATTGTACCTGTTTCATCCAAACAGCCCTTACCTTTGCATCATATTTTATGGCTGCGACATACAACATGGCTGCGTTCTCTACCGTGATGCACTGTTTAATGATCTTTTCACACTGAACTTTTAACACCGGCTCACAATAGCTATTGGCAAGATCCAGTAGACCTGAAATCAGAGGAAAAACCTATCATACAAACTATTGCGGAAACTGAATCAGTACAGACTGGGTACCATGCATCCTCAACTAAAATAACAATATCATTGTCCATCAAACAGGAACAAACCAAGCCTTACTTTGTGATAAATGCCCATTTATATGTTTAAGTAGTTGGGAAGGAACTTCCTGTTGCCATGGTGCCGTCAGAACTAAGGTGAACCGTGAATCTGATGTGTTTGTGATGTATTTATATTTTGTTCTATGATTTACCTGATTAGTTTAGTGTTGAGTGTGATGGTGTTACAACCACTTTTGAAATAGAATTCCGTTTTTGAAAAAAGATACATTTTTTAAAAACAAATTACCGCTTTTCAACTAGTTTTTTTCAATAAATTATTTGTTTTTGAAATAAACCAACGACCCACCTTTGATATAAAAAATTAACAACTTTTGAGAGGCAAATGTCCGTTTTTTCATGCTTGGTTAATTTGTATTACATTTGTAGCATTTCTTTCAAATCTGGTCATTTTTATTTCAACGCAGATTAAGATTTATTTCACTAGTGGTTTTGTTAAGTTACTTGCCAAAATTGCATAGGGAGTTTTTGATGACCAACTTTCATTTCCAGCAATGATCTATGCGAATGGCTAGCAGAAGCTTTCTGGTGCCCTGGTGCTCCTCGAGGTAGCGGGTATCAATAGGTTGATTTGTTGCTATGTACCTATGTTTGCCATGTTCTGCCCTTGTGGGGTGGTTAACTCGGGGACTAAGTTGGAGTAGATTTTGGTACGGTATATTTGAGTTTAATCATGGGGTTAGCTTATGTGGGGTAAATTTCGTGGGTAAGTTAGGCAAATTTGTTATTGTAAGTCAAGGGGGTAGTCACGGTTGTCAGTTTGTTGGGGTAAAGAAAGACAAGTGGAGTGGGGAGGGAACGGGAGTTAAGTTAGGGAAGGTAAGTCGGAGTTGGGGGGATTTATGGCCAGCGAGCTGGGGGGGGGGGCATGGTGAGTGGTAATGTGGCGGAGGAGGGTAGGGGTGCCACACGTCTAGGGGTATATTTCAATTGTGTCACACTGGTTTTCAATACTTTTTTTATTATTAACTTAAATGAGGGCGATTTCTCACTTGACATGTAATAATATGGGGTTCCGAGATGACATGCTTTTGGGACAAGTGTCAACAACTCTAAGGTTGGGTCAGTAATACTAATGAATTAACAACCAAGTGTACGAGCTTAGATGTTTTATGCTGCGGCATGTAGACCTAGATGTATTAATGCAAATCTAGTCACATCACATCTCAAAACCATTGCTTTATCCTTTTTGGCGTGATTGTAGAAATCAATGTTCGTTGAATTTTATGCATCCAGGAAATATGACCGACACGAACAAAAATGTATAGTTTTGTGCCAGTAACTCATTATACAATAATTTATTATGCCCAAATACATACAAAAAATTAATATGGCTTTTTTTTTAAAATGGTGAATAAACACCTACTATAGTCATCGTTTTATTATATAGGCCTATACATATTGTTGTCTCTAAATGTAGATCTCAGTAGGAAAACTAGAGCTATATCTGATCGAATATAGATCTAGAAAAGCGTGCAAACAAAAAATATGTAAAGTATTTATGGGCTAATAGAGATATTAAATTTTTGTTTCGTCAACAAAATGAAACATAATGAATATCAAATGATAACACCATAACATGTGAAACAATTAGTATTAACAGTAGGCAACCATACATTAAATAGCATTCAAACAATGGCAATCTGCTATAAAAAATACAATGTTTCATAGTTTTTTGTAAAGAAGATTAAAACAGATGCACTATAAATCTTGTTGGCGCTTAATATGTTTATTATTGTGTTCAACTGTTTACTTTTCAGTTATTATGTTCAATAAATTGTTTATATGTTAAACAATATGTTTATTTATGTTCCAAGTTATAACCAGATTTATCAGAAATAGTGTTTGTCTTAATTTATTTAAGTCGACGTTGACAACCGCAACAGAAGTTAATGTAGATCCAACATGCTCGATACGACCCGATAACAACAACTAAGTTCATTTGGCCGCAAAGTTAATTTTAGTAGTCCTAATATGTTGATATGTTCGTTAATTAAACATTGTAGATGTTTCGTTGAATAAATATGCTTATGGGTACATTTGATAGTTCATTTTAATTCTGCCCTAAATTTTTATTTATAGGGTATGTTTGGTACTAGTGTGGAGTAGTTGTGGCGATACAGTGAGATATAGCGATATAGGGTGCGAGGATGGCGTTGCAGAGACAAGTTATTTTTGCATGTGTTCAAGCCGCAGAAGTGATGTTAAAACTAACATAAGACTTGGGTTTCTGATCGTCTAGACTAAACTCTCGAGACAATGTACGTTATTCACTGGTCGTGACTAATTAACTAAATTTACTAGTTAGTTACATAGTTTGGCTAGAATTGTCTGTGTCCGCGACACATCCTCGCACACTAATATCGCCACAACTACCAGACATCCCATAGAAATACAGAACAATTAAAATAATCTATAATAAAAACGCAGCAGAATATTTAATTTTACGGCACATATACACTTTTTAGTTAAACAATATATCAACATAATATTAGAATTTCCACGGACATGCTTAACATAATACATAATAATCAGCAGGACTCAATATTTCGGTTTATTATCAAACCACCATCAGGACCCCTGATGATGGTTTGATAATAAACCGAAATATTGAGTCAATATGAATTTTTCGCGCTTCTTTGGAGTAGTCACCTTACTCTATTATATCCACATAATATTATTAATTTAATTAAGCTTGACATCAAATGAACCTATTTATCGTTTAATATATTTACAGTAATAATATATTAAGACAAGATGAAATAAAACTGGAAATAACTTGAATGATGAATAGTTAAGTACTCTCCAAACCGTCCGCCTCAATCCATTATCAGGGTACTTTGCTTTGCAGACATAACTGAAAATCGCGTTCACGTGATCGTAACTTGAGCGAAAATTAAACATAACGTTTAAACCTGAGATTTGTCCCACAAAGCGACCTTAGTCTGACTTGATCTTAAGCACCATGGTGACACAATACATCTAGCACTGGTCGCCATGGCAATTAAGATAAACTTAGGCAAAGATGGGTTTGCGGAACGGGCCCCTTGACTTTGCATATATAGAAGCAAGATGAAACGTTATGTTTATATAAAATATGTAAACAGATAACGGTACAAAGAATAAACACATTGTTGAACATCTAAACACTTGAACATTATTACAACTGAAAAGTAAAAACTTTAACAAAATAATAAACATATTGAACGCCAACAAGATTTACAGTGTGGAGCATAGGCAACACTATTATATAGTTGATGGCATCCGGGTGATGGTAAATGCAGATGACATTGAGGCAACCGTTTGAAGCTGGGGATATGTCCAAATAACATACCACGGTGAGAGTATATTATCTAAATAGGTTATATTTTCGGTTACCCAGATACACTGGCTACAGCCAATAGGCACAGAACAAGCAATTCCTGGAAGAAGCCATTCACGGAAAAACTGGCAATGTGCCCCCAGTTTCTGACCCCGAGATTAGTGTCAGTGTGGCTAAACTTCGAACATATGTTTCACAAGTTGCCAACATTTAATAACACCCTTATCTAACCACGTCTAAAATACAGTCTATTTGCAAGCTGCATCTAAATATCCTTATCAAGCCAACTGATAAAAGTTCAACTGCAGTCATTATGGATAGGCAGGGTTACATAAATGAGGCATAGTAATCCTGACCATTATTCACAGCTAGACAACACTATTTGGTCCAGACTCCATACACCAGCGATTAAAATAATCAACTTTCAGCTTGAAACATTGACTTGCTTTTGTAGATATGGCTCGGAATGTATCACGGGAGATGTATGTAAATTGAAATGTAAACAGAAACCGAACAAACTTTCAATATTGTCACATGAACAGCATCATGGTAATGCAGTTTCAATGGGTCAACTGTTAACTAAAACAAATTGTTGAGCTCGATGCATCAAGTACTGGTGTTAAATGGCGCTTGGAATCTGACAGGAGAGAGGAGACAGACGGATGGATGGACAGACGGAAAGCATCTATTTTAAGATACCAGTAACCACTGAATATTCTGTTGGGAACTCTTCAGATGTTATTATGATGTTATATTGGTGGTTTACCAGCCTATAAGCCAACCAAGTAGCCTTAAAAACATTAACCACAAACTTTCAATACATTTCACCCTGTGTCTTAACCTGCATAGTTGAAAATGGACTACACGACAAAAAGATTATTCTGACCACAAATCTATGGTTGTTATGTACAAGAGTTTGAATACTCGTATGTAGTTTGTCTCGGCGGATATGGTCATTGTCAGAATCAGAAGATACACTATTACTGAACCGTAACTTCTTCTTAGATCGGATGTTCAATAGCAAAATTACAAATAGCAGATTTGTACATGCAGAAGAAATATGACTAGACGCCGGACAAAAGTAAAGATGTTGCATATAAGAGATTGATTTGTTTATTTGTATATTCATCTTAACACCGGTAACATCTGTTATCGACAAACGGATAGACGAACTTTCATATATCTTCTGCTAGAAAAAGTAGCAGTCCACATGTACGAAATAACTCAAATGAAATATCTATGATTTCTTCCGGACACATAGGCGTACTGTTGTTAGCGGAAGAACCCTGATAATAACTTTCTGCCGGTCAAAATAACAGGCGGAATATCCAGCAGGTCCACCGCTAAAGGCGTTTTTACTTCTTTCCTGTTAAAGAGTCATAATTATATTATTTATCACCATATTGGCGCAATACTTTTGAAACTTGGTTAAATACATCCACATCTATGGTATTTAAACGGAATTTGGATGACAGCCACATTGGATTGTGGAATTAGGCTAAATGCAATGCAATCTATTTCTTAACCAGAGAAAAATATTTGCAAAATTAAGCAATGGTGGGCATTTTGTTGGTCTGAATTGCTGAAATCTATACCAATTCGCCATTTTAAGGAGATGAAGCCATCCCTTAAAAGGTTGTTACAAATAAAATAGAAGAATGACTATTATATGTATGAGGCACATTAACAGACATGTACATTTCTGTAACCTCTGTCCTCTGGACCCAGCCACAGCATTGCCAGACTGAAGAAGTAGATTGACTGTTAAAAGAACAAAGAGATTGACTGACCCATCTAGAACTCCGTTGACTTAGATGTATTACACACAACGAACATAACCTGTTTTATATATGGTGTGGTCTGAGCAAAGATGAACAGATGTTACAAAACGTACAATCACATGTAAAACGTAACCATATCTTTTGGGAATATTGTTCTTTGTTTAATAGGACTTTAACGTCTACTTACACGAGGACCCCACATTCCACTGTGCGTTACTCACAATCGGTGGAAAATCTGGAAGTAACTGGGTGAAAAAAACACTCACGCTGTAACCTCACCCGTAGACTAATAGGATCAGTAGTTCCGCGTAGCACTGAACCATGACTGCGAACTATTCTGGGAGGAGTTTAGGTTAATAGATATCCCTACTTACCTGTAATGTTTATGGGAGCGGATAGGTAGTTGTTAAAGAATTTATAGTCAGACTTGATTAACTACATTTACTGTATATTCTGGAAAGAGTTGTAACATTGTACATATAACACCTTCTGGGAGCAGATAGAAAGTAAATATAGATCTTATCCCGGAACAAATGTAAGTGAATTTAACGGTATTAACTGAAAAGAAATTGAGAGTTGTTAAATAAAGAACGAAAAATTATCTTACCTATTGCATCTTCTGGGCGTATATCGACGGTGTCAGTGTATAAGAATTGCAGGAAAGCTTTGTACACATGATATGGATAGGAAACCTCTATTGATCTTAAATAAAATGAAAGTTACAACAAAGCATTATGGTATCAGAAAATTTCACTATACATAATGTTAGAAGTACTGTAATTCGAGCAGCCAGAAGAAATTGCATCTATTCACCCAAGTCACTGACAGCTATTCTCAGTATGAATAATGAGCCGAGGCAAGGTACGAAATCATTAATAACCCCATTAGAGGAAGAAATGTTTTCTTCTCAAGGGCTAAACAGGATGTAAACAGATAGATATCTTCTCAGTTGGACAGACAAATATTTAAATACATTCGGTTTTTATATCACAAAACATCACCGTTCAATACAATGAAAAGGTATAAATATCCGATACTGTATGCTACAGTTAGACTTTATATACTGGGACTTATATATACATTTGATACCAGAATTCCACCTATTTATCCCCAAAACATAAGTTTGTGGTTATAAGAGTTTGAATGTCATTGACATTAAACTCACATACTGATAGGTACATAAACACAGAGCACATCAATCCACTCTTACTCTGTTCAGTTGAGATCGTCTGTGATCCATAATCCAATAGAAAGGCAATCACAAAACCAAATATGAACAATTGCAAAACAGTATTTTCAGTGTTTAATCTGTATTGCCCTGTTCATGCCATGAAATATCAGCCCTTGTGTAAATCGTAATTCTGATTTTGCATTGAAATGACATGAAACAGTTTATCCAAACCCAATCAACACACTTAATGAAAACAAATGGATAAAATTCTTATTGACGACAAAATACAATCGTATCATATTGAAACAAATAAAACAGTAATGATTAAACAATGGCCGCACCTTTATTTTATTTTCAGCTGGTCTTAAGGGGAGTTTATGTCATACTCTTGGCGTGGGCGTCAACCATGTAAAGGCTTCTATAATTAAATATAGTTAAGGGAAATTTTTCAGACAGTTTGCCGGAAAGGAGACGATTGTTAAAATAGTATGGAAATCTGTGCATATTGATTATGAGTGCTTGTGTTTTAAGGGAAATAATTTGCGTTAAGCTCTGTATGTCTTAATTCAATATCCCGATTATACTTAAATGTTTGGCAAATGTTACACAACAGGGAAGGAGAGGGACATTATCAGTTCAGCTCATTACTTCCAAATTAATTATTTTAACAAGCTTTGCAACTAAATTTGAATCAGAATTTGTGTTGAGCACCATATGTTCAAATCGAATAAGGAGATTGTTCTAAAATTTGCGCAAATAACCCACAAAATGAGAAGAGAGGAATATTTTCTGTTCAGCTCATTACATGCATATTTATTACATTAACGAACTTTTTAAGTACATTAACGTTAAACTTTGCGTTGAGCTTTAGAAAAATTGGTGAATAACGCATGAAACGGGAGGGATATTTCACTATGTGTATGTTATTACTCTAACCGGCTTTATGCAGATATATTAATTAATTTTGTATTGTTACCTTGAAGGGAACAGTAATTATTTCAGTTTAATTGGCGGAATAGGCGAGCCCTTTGGCAGCCGTTGTGCCAAGTCTTTTCACTTACTGTTGTTGATCTTCATTCCAATGTTCCTGAAACATGGCTCTGAAGTGGTCACACCTGAAGACAATACATAACAATTACAAACGCCAAAGACAGCTCATTCAGACTTTGTTGCTGGAAAAAACATTTGTTTAAAAACCATATAGTGTCTAATCATTAAAGAAAATGTTACAATAATAATTCATTCGTTAGTCGCAATGGTACAGACGAAAATATTTTATTTTGTGTTGAAATTTTACTTTAATTATATTCATTTTGATGTTCGGTGTGATATAATATTACAGTCTTGAATAATCAGCCACTGTCTAGTGTTACAGAGACAAGTTATAGGGCGGTAATCATTTTGGTGGGTGTGAGCTTTACCCTGTTTAGATCAGAACCTCTTTCCTCCAGGCTTATGGGAATCCTATCGAAGTCTGTATATATAGTCATAATATATGTTCCTTGGAGATCTGTAATTCCATTATATTCTGGTATATATAATGGAGTGAAGCGAAAGTGCAAAACGAATCAATTAGAACGTGATATTACAACAGATGTATACTTGGCTCCGTGTTTCGACTATTATGTTTATGAGTGTGTATGAAGGAGGATAAGCCGGCATATTATATGCTATAATTTGTTGATTTCGGTAAGTGCATTGGAGAAGCGGAGGAATAGGTAATTTTGAAGGATGATGAAGTTTTGTTTAAGAAAATTCTAATGACTGATTTGGTGAACTGGATTTAAAAATTGGTTGCATTTAGAAAGAATGTTAGCGTTGTTAAAGCAGGTGAAAAATTTTTGCCTTCCAACAGACACTGAAACAAACTTAAATTGGCATAAAACTATCCAGTAGAGGAAATATATAAGATCAATAAAAGACTGGGTGTCTCGGAGTAACTGACATTCATTTAAGATTTTTGTTTTGTAGTTTTCCTGTGATTCATACATATTTGAACCTTTAGTGCGGAGGTCAAGGGTGCAGCTCTGTAGCCGGAATATTTTAGGGTTTCGTCAAAGACCTCTGAAAACATACCAGTTTGGATCTACATTTACCCTTTGTATGGCAATCCTAAAGAGTCCTACACGATTTTAGGAATGCCGAAAATAATTTTATTCTATCCCACATGATATTATAAGTTTTTTTCAAACCTATAGAACTTTTCTGTAAGGGAATCTTCAAGATCGTTTTGGGG
>JARFOD010042615.1:0-10200 GCA_031763545.1 Mopalia muscosa | reverse complement strand
GCTTTGTGAAATGATCCATGAAACATGTATATATCTAAAGTAGATTACTCCAGCATATAAATTAATCTAGATTAACTCTGATTTTTTGTTTTTTTGTTTGCTTGAACATCGTACTCAAGGGTATTTCACTTATATGACGACGGACACAAATACAGAACGTCCCAAACAAATCTGCTTCCCATTACACTTTAGCTCTACAGAACACCAGGGCTACAGAAAGCAACCTCTTTTCTCGCCTCTTACGATCGACCAAGGAAGTCGAGGGAGTATTCTGCAGGGCCATAGCCCACTCGCTTCCTCACGGATCGATTAACTCTTGAGAAAAGATTTTCTATTGGTCTGAATCTAATTAAATAGATGGATGCACATTTATGTATTTGTCCATACAATGTGTAAAAGATATTAACTCTGTAATAGGTCACAGAGTTTATGAAATAATAAAAAAAAAAAACAGGCAAGTGGGTTGAAAAATTTATTATCTACAAGCATAATTGAACATTTGAGAAATAAATATAAAAATTTGCCTAAAAAATAGTTCAACATTTGTAAAGGAGGACGGAAGATGATACATGTAAGTCAGAAATGGTAAGACATGGTTAAAAACATAGCCGAACTTAAAGCCAAAAATAAGTTAATAAAATTGATAATAATTAAGCGATAATAGTAATCTTAACATAATATCTATGTAATACAGGATTATAACATTCTCACATAAATAATTACATGTAGTTCCGGATAATAGATTTCTTAAATTCATTTGTATGCTTTGTTAATCAGGTTATTTCAGTCTAACAACAGCATGCCACCCAAATGGACGAAGCAAACCACCCTCAACGCCCCTGGCAACAATAAAAAACCAGGGCAACCTCTTTACCAGATCAGCTTCTTGTTGCTCTTGAGCATTGAGATCACCATGGCAACCACCCACATTTCATTTCTATCTTAAAACAGTAATATAACCTCAAAAAGTGTATTGGTTTTGCTTTTCTGAATTGGTTGATTCTGAGTTTACAACAGTGTCATGGGGTTATAATGGCACGCTTGCTCGATTAAATATTATTCACTATTGGATGATGTCACACCATGTTGTAGGTACATGTATCTCTAACCCAGTATTAGCCAGTTAATCAGGCTTTTGATTGAATTGCTGAAAACTTTACTTTTCAATAAGCCCAGAAAGCCTGACCTAATTCAACTGACCCACTACATACAATACCACAACTGATCACAGACTTTCAAAATAATGAAAAATAAAATACAATTTCACATAATCATAAATTACATGCAATTGATTTAGTTTATTTCAATATATGAAGCACTTTTGGATTCAAAAAAAGTCTTAAGGCTTTTGCATTCAAAACCAAAAATTGAAAACTAGTATTTGAAAAAAAACCCTTATATTATAAATTACCCATACAGTTTTATTCTAAAAAGTATGCATTTATACATAAATTAGGGTATACCTTGAAATACACTAAAATGTATATATTAAGTTTTTGACAGAACCAGTGATATTGATTTAAATTGTACAAACAGCTTCTGATACTAATGTTTTTATTTCTTGTACTTACAAGGGGGATTCCTCATATTTGCTACATTTTGATTGGGCGAGGATAAAAGAATGAAATGATTAACCAATCAAAAGTTTGCAAATATGGGGAATCCCCTGAAATCGTGACAACAAATCGATTTGTGAGAATGCACCTTTACATATACATTCAACTGCTAAGTTCTTTAAAACCCAGGATTTTAATGGCACAGGCTCAGTTGTGTCGTGGATGAAACAAAAATATATATTCAGTCAAATCTTAAATCAAGTACATGTAAGCAAAATATGTATGTAGATTCAGCTAGACTCTTTCATGAAACCTCTTGACAGAAAACAAATCTTATTTCCCCTATGGATTAATTAATAAGTTTGGAGAAGATTCCAATCTCAAGGTAACATACATGCACAAACTTCCGAGAGAAGATATTATTTAAATTGAGTAGAAAATGCATGATAATTATAAGCACACAAAAAATGAAGGCATAGGTCAAGAGTTAATCCAAATTCATATAAGAAAGAGACAGAAACTAATGCATGACTCTTGTCAACTATCACTTTTTTATACAAATAAGAACATACCTAGAATGAGACATACAAAAACTGATAAAGTTTATGAAACAAGCTGTTTTGTTTTTTGGGGGGCTGACACTTTATTATTTTGGGAAGTTTCTAGTGCACAGAATTTTGCAGGCTGAACTGTCTGGGAATTAAACCTATGACCCTCCAAATCAGGCACTCAACTTTAATCTAAGCGAATTTAAGCTCGCATCAGGCTGGTTTGTTGAGTGGTCTCTGCGGCCAACATTCAAGGCCCCGACTCTGAGCTTTGTTCGTTTGATCCTGGACAGACTTTAACCTGCCGAAAAAAACTTCGGAACTAGAATCCCTTTAAAAAGGAAACTTTTATCCTTAAAAAAAACTAAATTACTGTTAATATTCTCTTTTTAAAAAGACACAAAAATAATTTATTTTTAATCTGTGTTTCACTGAGCTTGTGTTTTAAGAAATAGTCATCAGTTTAGTCCGAAGAAGAATAAGAACATATATGAATGGAAAAAAATCCATGATATAAGGCACAAATTTAAAGAACTCTTGCACAAGAAAATATTTTAAAATCTTAGCATCGGTCAAATTGAGCAACTAATTTGTTCATTCCTGGACCATGTCAAATTTTTCAGGAACACAAAACAGAAGATTGCAAATTTCTCTCCAAATTTATACATTAGTTCAAAATTTCTCCCCAAGACATAGGATTTTACTGGAACAACCATATCTGTATGGTTGTATGATTTCCAGGGGTGATTGTTATAATTGTAGTTTTGACTATTCACGGAGTGATAAATTTTATACAGACAGTGGTCTATTCATTTTTTTTTCTCTCACCCATATGAAACTGTCCAAAAATTAGAGTGTGCGAACTCTTAGAAGTTATACGGTAATTCAGTCATGTCCGTATAGTATGTTTCACAGTAGTTAATTTATATACAGGTATGAACTATTAATGTCAGGAGAACCACTTATTTGTAATGTTAATCCTCTTTTTATACATTTTATCATTATCAAATTTAATCCTCTATTAGATGATGTCACGCCATGTTGAAGGATTATCTCTTACCCAGTATTAGCATTTTTAATCTGGTGTTAGCGGCTAAACGTCTTTTGAGCAACTGGCCCCAGGTCAATTTACACCTGATGATGATACAGGCATAAATGTATGTATGTCACAAAAAGTTGTGCTTGATCATAAGACAAGAAGTGGTAATCCAAAAGTTAATAGTCTGTTACCCCACTTAAAAATGTTGTCAAAATGTATATATATTTACTTACTATTTTCAACCAATTTCAACTAAAACTGTCAAATTGTGTTGTCAATTTCATGCACATTGTGCATCAGAAATAGACGTTAGTAGTCACTTTCAGCAAACCTTCTACAACATTTCGTCCTGCCACACAGGACTTGCGTTCAAAATCCTAGATTTTTTTCCTTTTGCTGGCATTGTTTTTCCTTTACACCATCGCATAAAATAGGTTATTCATGCATTATCTGCTCTAAAAGCGAATAGTTATTGAACCGTATATACAAAATAAATTTATGTTTATACTTCTTATTACCTCATATACTATATAGACATAATGTTAACCAGCCGTATCTACAGTTAACTAAGATTAAAGATTTTATGTGCAATATTTAAAGCAATATACATAATTACCCACCATATTTACAGTTAAAGATCAAGGATTTCATTTGCAATATATACAGCAATATACATGGTTACCCCTTGATTAATTAATGTACAATAGGATGAAATTTTAAATATCCATAATATTGAATGTACACATAAAAGAAAATCCAAAAGCATCTTGAAAAATTACAGCAAATAAATAAAACAGAGATGTGTACTGTATGTATTACATGTACCAGGGACTTCTGTTATTCGATTTGTTCAACATAGTACAAGAGTAGTGTAACTCAGAAGAACAATAAACTCAATATGAACTCAATATTTCGGCGCTTTATTGTGCCATCATCAGGAGAGTAATGTCCAACATAAAGTAGTATTTTGGCATAATAATTAAAATCACAATACAATTTCTTTTCAATCAGCAACTTTGTAATCAATTGCTTCTCAATGTCATATGTAAACAAGGCCGATCTCTCTACTGACATTTTACTCTCTGGCATGATAGTATTGAACTTTTTGTTTGATTGGTGTTTAACGTTGTACAATAGTATTGTAAGACACTTCATGAATTTTTAATTCTTGGTTAGAGTTAATACAAAATATTTTTTTCATATTCTCAAAAAAATTTCTCTATATTGTAGAGAAAAACAAGTTTGTTGGCCTCCACTAGGGCAGTTATATATATTTTTGAATAAACAAAGAGAGAAAAATTTGCTTAACTCCACCGGGATTAGAACCCGAGACCTGTACAGGTCCAACACTGAACCAACTGAGATAATGTTTTTATCAAATTTCTCACCAGACGTAGCATTTTAAATGACCGCTTTGAGCTGACGTCACACATTATATTGTAGATCTATCCTTAGCCCGGTGTTAGTAATTTTATCTGGTGTTAGCATCTAGTCGTCTTTCGAGCAACTGGCCCCAGTGGGTTAGAGTGCTGGCCCTGCTGGCTAGAAATCTGAGTTGAAATCCAAATGAAGGCCAGCAACATTAATTTCATTCTCTTCCTTTAAAATATATATTCCAAAACACTAATCTCACTCGTACACGGATGTCGTTTAATTTAAACCCATGAATTATCTTGTTTTCTAGAAAAGAAATATATAATTATGCCATGCCCAATCTCCGTATTCCACATTCGCAGCAGAACTTGGCGGAAAACACTGGGTACTTGGTTCCGCACTCATGACAGAAACGAGAAGTAGCACTTCCTTGACGAGACCCTGAAGCTTCACCCATATTACCACCATTGTTGTTGTAGCCTTGGTCATTAAAATACATGTTCCTGGGCTGTGAGTTTGTGTTACCATAGTTTCTCTGTGGGCCCCTGAAACAGGATAGATAATTTTGGTCAAATTAAGTAGCTCAATATATTTCATCAGGTTCATTTAAGTGGAATAGGGAATTGAAAAAGAAATTGATAAAAAATAAAATAGTGCGACTCTCAGCATATACATTGTACAATTGTAGCTTCATAAGCATTTCCGACTGTAAGTCTTAAAGCCATTTTTTAAAATATTTTAAGATGAAATATTTATGCATTATTAAAGAATATAGTAAATTTTACACATGTGATATACATAAAATACTGACTGCTTTTTAACTGATTGTAAGACTTTTCTATATCCCTAAAGTTAAAGAGCAGTCATGTGCTAAATTCTTTTATCACAAAGGTTTGTATTTGTTTGTTTGTTTGATTGGGGTTTATGAGTGAAATAACGTCAAGTATGGTGAAAACCCACAAGCAAACAATCTCACAAAATGTTGAAATATACTGGATTTGTTTGTTTGTTTGGGGCTTAACGTTGTACTCAAGGTTATTTCACTTATATGACGTCATGCCAGCCCAATGGGTGAAGGACACCACTGGCAACAAACAAAGACAAGAAGGGACAAATACAGAACAACAGCAGGACGCAATACAGTCACCACAAACAGATCTGCTTCCTGTTCCCCATTAGCTCTGAGAGCACCAGGGCAACAGGAAGCTCCCTCCAACCACCAACCATATACTAGATAGTCAGCAAAATGTAATGGCCATTGAGCAAACACATGTAGGAAGTAGTATATATGTAGGGAATGTAGATTTTTAGTTTATAAGAACACTAAAGGTTGATTGAAATACTAGTAACAGATAAAGTTTGCTAAATAAAGTTACAGAAAAATAATATGTTACGCTAAATTCCCACCAGGCGCAATGCTGAAAAAAAATACTTTTAACATACAACTCAAGATTTAGTATTTCTAAAGGCTAACACAAAATCTACAATTATGGATAATACTGTGTTTAAAATGATTGATTGATTAACTATTTAACTCCATGATTGATTGGTGTTTTATGCCATGCTTAAGGGTATTGACCTTGTAAGAAATTACATTTCTTAAATTTAACATCTGACAGAATTTTTACATAATTCCTGCCAAATATTTAGTTTATTTATAGGTTTGGGTTACTCTTGTGGCTTGGGTTGCACCAAGCGTAATAGCTTCAGTAAGAATTTGATTGATGTTCAATGCCGCGTTAAACAGTATTTTACTTCCATGTATATTTCTAAAAAAAGAAATATTTAAGGATTGACTGAATTATTTTTTTTTTACCTTCATTGGAGTATGAACGAAAAAACCGAGGCGCCACATACTGTTACTGGCATCGAGCATTAAAGTATTTTCCATTTGGCCATTTATAGCGGAAAGTAGTTCCGTCAAGTTGGCGGGGCTAAATTTTTTTTAGGTTCATTGCAGTATGAAAGAAAAAATCTAGCAAATCAGAAAGCTGGATTCCGTGTGAACACCACTAAAATTTTATCATGTATGTTTGTTTGATTGTGGTAATCGATGTACTTAAGCTTATTCCACTCATATGGCATCAAGCAAGTCCAATGGGAAGAGCGGAATGTCACTGGCAACAAATGATGAGAAGACACGACAATCACATGACACAATACAGTTCATGCGCCTCGTCTTATGTAGCCTGACTTACATGAGGACAATGTACTCCAACAATACACTCGGACTAACAATTGTAAAAGGGAAATGTGTTGGTGTTTTGTTGGAGAATTAATCTTCCTCCATTACCCTGCGGAAGACAGAGTGATTAGGCTTTAAACATACTACCCTGGGCCTTAAAGAGTCTCTTATATGTAGGGGCTTAGGCAGCGGGGTTCACAATTCCTAATGGACACCCTGAAGTGAGGACTTGGCTCATTTGGGCACCCTGTTTTAGGAAAACTAAACATGCAGGAGATTGGACACCCAGTTATATGAAAAGTGAAGCAATATGACTATTTTGGACCCCATACTTTTGATTTCTGGCTAAGCCCCTGCTTATATGGCCAAGGTTAATTCCAGCATAAATTAATCCTGACTAAATGTGACATGTTCAGGGGCAAATACAGGTTTCTTAATTGGGGGCAGCGTGCAGGGGTCTTGGGGTTGCAGACCCCTATCTGGTGGAGAAATATTGTATTTTACATGTCCATGGAGAGCAGATTTTTGGAATATCTTCAGGGATCAATTACCACAGGTCTCAATCATGGAAAATAATTGAATAACCAACTGTATTTAGGGATTTCTCCACATGAATTTGGGCGTTTTTGAGAATGCTTGGGCCTTTTGGGAGCTGTCCTAATTTGGGCGCCGGTAATCTGTATGAAAATCACTCTGTATTTGCCCCTGCAGACCCAGTTTCTAAATCTTTTAATCTTACCAAGCATAATCTATCTTCTGTTTTGGCCATATGAGGTGAATTTCTATGAGACATGGGATGTTCAGGGTAGCACTGATATTTTCACTTTCAATATTGGCTCCTGTGGTGTAACAACACTGCCTGAAGCAATTCTGTTGTCTAATGTATCTAAGAAACCGTTTCCGAAATTTTCTTGATCTATTCATCTCTGAAAATATGCATGAAGCTAAATGGGCATCTATTTCAATGTAAGCTTTTATACTCGGTGATAATAGTACATGAGTGTATCTAAACATAGGTGAATGAATTTCCCTTAAAAGTCCTGAAACCGGATCTTGTATCAAAATGACATAAACACTGTTTCCAAAATCATCAATACCAATAAATAGATTTTCACTAACAACTTCTTCTGGTATATCTGACAGTTCATCAGCTATATCATATGTGTCTTTTGGAGATTGCTTGACGTAAGTTAAAAGTGGTTTGTTCGTTGTTTTGTCTTGAAGAAAAGCCAGGCATGCTTGGTTCTCGTCAAATTTTGAAGGATTCAGTTGGCGACTGTAGATTTCATGGTCATAAATATTTGTTTCAGAGCAAACCACCATTGCCACATTGAATGTATCGGCATAATTTAACAAGTGACCATCAGAGAGACGCCGTCTTAATAAAAATGATGCAACATCTCTCTCCATCGAGTCGCCACGATCTTCTGCTACGTAACGAATCATGATGGATCAGTGTAGTTGATTTCCTGCTATGATAGCCAAGCAGCATCAAAATCTCTGGAACACAGCTCTCTCCTGAGAATCATCCCAGCACAGAGACGTTGGCTTCCATAAATCCTGAAAAATTTCAAACAAACTGCAGATCATTTAACTACCATTCCCATTCTTGCTGCATCTACCAATATTGAAATTTAAACCTTAACGTTCACATTGTCAATAGACTATATGTAGATAGTTTTCATTGATTGGTGTTTTGTTATTTATATTATACAGATATAATGACTTTGCAAGGAGGCAGAAAACTGATGAGAAGCCTTGCAGATTTTACCCTACAATCAGTGTCTTTTAGCTAGGCCTGTCAGAAAATCACTATTTTGAGATTTTTGCTTGTCCAAAATGTCAATTTTCCTTTCTTTCCAATGTTAAAATTCAGAATTTCTAGCCATTTTTGAGAAAATCTGCTTATCTCAAAGGATGGGTGGATAGTTCTTTACCTGAGACCAAAGGGTTAGGCAGATACCCGTCCACCCGTCCAAATGGACACCCTTAGGTAAAGAATTGCCTCATTTGGATACCCTATTTTAAGAAATTTTAACATGTAAGAGATAGGAAAAGTGTCACAATTGGACACCCAGTTATATGAAAAGCGAAGCAAAATGACCATTTTGGACACCCTACTTCAGATTTCTGGCTAAGCCCCTGCCTGAGACTATGCCTATAATCAAAGCAGCCACCATATTAACTTGGTTTTAATTAGGGCCAAAAGCCAGATTAAAAACTGAGAATGATACATTGAATTGTTTTCATAACCTGATTTGATTTCAATAAACTGGCAAGCCTGTGCTGTTGGGGACAATGGACAGAACAAGGTTTCCCCATGGTTATGTAAACTTAACTTAATTAGGAGGACCGATTTATACATGTAGGTTTCCAAAATTGTTTGCAGTCTTAATCTTAATTTCCATTTTACCACAGATTTTGACAAATTTTGTCACCCCATGATCAATGAAGGTTGTATTGTAAAGCATTTTTTACAATATTTTTCACAAAGGCACATTTATGTATTTAAAAAATCAGCAAACCAGGTGAAAATGCAAATTTTAGGTTATCTCACAAAATTCTTAGGTTCTGCCAGAAAAGATTACAGCACAAGGCGCAAGCCTAAACTAGAAATATTTCTTTACTTTTTTGGGAATGGGACCTAGTGGGAATAGGTGAAGGAAATTTAAAAATTTTTGTTGAGTTTGAGGAATTGTTGATGAAGTGCCTTTTCTATATTCCGGTCTACAGCTAATATGGGGAGGACAATATGAATACTGTTACCCATTGGCAGGCCTAATGAAATGGGCTACCAGCTAGATACAATTAAGTGTCTGCCATAGACATGTGGCTACACAGAGTTCTGTATCTCTTAATAGATTCAAGCGGTATCTAGAGATACAGAGCTGGAATCTGAGTGCCCATAAATGTGAACCTTCAAGTTTTTTTTAATCTTACATGATATTATGGGTTCAAGTAGTAGGAATATCCTGTGTTATAATATTTAATACACTGAATTTTCCATTTGCCTAGTTAAACAAACATGTATATGTACAGTTCACCGTTCAAGTATTTGATGCCAACCCATCATTTTTGTCATTTCCAACTCAACTCAGTAGAATTGAAATTTTAGCAGAAACACCAATAACTGTCATTTTTTAAGCATGTTTACGGAACAAAAGCATACAAAATTTATTTGATGGGGATATTACGCCATTGTCTTCTCTACTAAGTCAGTATAGCATGTGCTATGGGCCTATATAATGACGGTACCTAGATATCTATATCCAAATTATAGGGCCTACATGTAGGTCCCCTAGGCCTGTCATTATAGCAAGTGCTATATAATGACGGTATCTGGATCTAAGGTCCCCTAGCCTAGGTCTAATTGAAGGTTTCAGCCCTACTTTAGCTCTGCCTTGATAGCCGTTTCCGTTGTAGTTTGAGATTTGTGTGCACCCGATTCCCATGAGCCTTTGTCGGCGAAGCAGATTCAGACATTTTGACTTTACCGTA